>WNYA01003798.1:0-22497 GCA_019512145.1 Engystomops pustulosus
TTCAGGATGCCCCTCGGGGAATTGTAACACTTAAGATTGCCCCTCGGGGAATGTGCACTTCAGATGCCCTCGGGGAACTTGTCACTTCAGATGCCGGTCTCTTTGGCATCCAGAAACTAATTCATTTATGATATCCCCCCCCTCTCTGCGCTCTTTTTCGCACTTTGTGGGATCTATTTTTTGAGCTCATTTGCTTTGTCGTTTGCGTCTTTGCAAATGCAGGGTTTTACTGCGCCTTTTTAGGCACACATTTTTCAAAAAAAGGCAATTGTTGTGCAAATCAAACCATTGCCTTCCCTGAGCATGTTAGGAATTGGCGTGTTATTGCGCATTATTTGCAAACATCTGTAAGTGGCGCAAGATGTAATGACAAGTAGGGTGCAAAAAACACATGGCGAATTGAGGTGTAACATTCCAAAAAAAGCAAAAATAGGCGCAAAAGCAGCCATTACACAGAGCAAAAACACCAACAGGAAAGGAAAAGATAAATGACCCCCAATATCTCTTGTGGTGAGATTCAGATGAAGACCATTCTCATATTTCTTTAACTCCCTGTATATTTCCATCTCAGCTTCTAGAATCACAAGCTGATCTTTAATATGACACCGTAGCTGTTTCTAATACTGTAGAACCAAGATAGTGGCAGCTGAGGCAGCACTACCAGCAGCCTCTAAACTTGACACATCTCAGAGAATATGACTCTTCTATGATCATTTCTTTAGAGGAGATTTTTTTTTATAGGTAAAAGGGCAAGATTAAGCATTAAAAGAGGGAATTCTAGAAAGGACATTTTATACCCTACCCCTCAGGGCTTTCTGATAAACCAGAAAACCCCTTTATTTAGCCTGCTGTGACTCCTGCTCCCCTCCGCATATAACTTTATCAGTAAATTTTGTTCCTATATTCGCATGGTGAATAGCGATAATAATGAAAGAGATGGGCTGATCAGCAACAATTGGAAAGAGAAAGAAGCACTTCTCTACATATATAGTATATATTAAGTTTTTTGTGTGCAGGGACATAAGTGACCATAAATCAAATGATTTAAACTACTTATCAGGTGGCTCTTACCTTCTCCTGATCCCCTGCTGCTATGGTTCTGAACGTATTCCGTCTCTTATGATCTATACATTCTACAGTACTAGAGGAACTGACTGCGATGCCTGCTCAACCATAAGCAGGCTGTGATGTTCACTCTTGCTCAGTGATTGGTAAGCGTGGTAACTCCAGGCCCCTAGTCCAAAACTCTGAAGGTTAATGGAAGTTTTCCCATCTAAACTAAACATTTAGACATATGAACAGGATATGTCTGAAATACAAAATAGCTAGTCTTTGGGGCTAGGACTAGAGTGAGCGAGTATTACTGTCCGGAGTATACTGCTCGGTCGAGTATTAGCATACTTGGACCGGATCGTTACTCGGACGAGGTATCTCGCCGGCTCGAGATCGAGCAGTAATTATAAAATAAAGTGAATAAAAGTATTTTATTGTAAAAAAAAAAAATCCGAGTTTACTGATGTTGCTTGTAAGAACACATTGAAGTAACACTATTCTTCACTTGCAGGTTTCGCGTGTCCTCCCGCTAAGTCGGAGATGTTCCAGAACATCTGGAAGGTGAAGAATAGTGTTCTTTCAATGTGTTCTGCACTTAATGCTCCTGGTTCACTGTTTTTAATGTTTTAATTCTATTCTACATTTGCAGATGTGCGTGCGTGTCTCCCGATAGGTTCGGGAGATACGCAGACTTTTTTTGGGCACTTTCTGACTCATCCAACCAAAGGGGACATGGTGTGAACAAAGTGGGGTGTGGTTGGGCGGGAAATAGTCCTTCCTCCAAAAAAAAATATATGGAGGGTGCTGCAGTTAAAAGCAGGTCTAAAAGAAGAACTCGCAGATTCATCATCACGATGGTAAATTGGTTGGCACAATGTGTCGAGCTCGGGACACTGTTCCAATCCTGCGCAAAACATTATAAATTGCCTAACTTTTTATAATACTATATATATATATATATATATCTATATATTTATATATGTTGTGTTCCGCGGAATCTCAATTTTCCAGTTTGTATTACCTCTCAAGTAAAAATCAAACAGCCTTGGCAAAAGCAAGTCAGAAGAGACTAGTATACAGGCGTGGACTGGCTTATGGATGACGCTCATCCTACGAGTCTGCCACACCGTGGATGGTGGGGATATGGAAGAGTCCACCCTGGATAATAGGGTTGGATTGCTCGGCCATATGAGTCTCCGAGGCTACATATTTAATTATTGTAATTGCCGCACAGTTGATATTCGGAGGAACTCTGCACGGAGCACAGATGAGTGACACAGTGACAGGGGGGTATCCTCAGGATATCATCTGCCTACATCCAAAAGGCAAACTATTACAGCGTCATGCATGGAAAATGGCTCACAGGGGAAATAATAGTCATGGAAAAAGGAGGATAGGGTTCAGAAAATTAGTTCATGCCAAACATCAGTAAGTATATGTTAAGCTAGCCCGAAAGGCCAAAATAATGCCCAGATGGAAAAATTCTTCTAGAGGCAGACAGAATATATATATATAAAAAATCAAATGAAACTACATAAAAGGAGGAGTATACAGGCTTGTAGGAGTCATATTTCTTTGTGCTAGTGAAGTATACCAAAATACAACATGGAGTCCCATTAGTCCCATACAGCACCAGTTACGGGAGGAATAGCAGAACATGTCGGGTGTCCAAAATTTAGATTTAACGTGGAAGCCCAGTGTGTTGTATGGAAGAAACGGGTGCCGGCGCCTCGTGGATAGACGCGCTCTAGGGGTGATTCCTTCTACAAGCTAGGCAATCAGCTTTTATTAAATATGACAAAGCGTTCGGCCGGGAATCGGGACTTGCTCAAAAATTAATTATTATGGAAAAATCCAATACAATACTATAAAGTCTTTACGTACCGTACGCAGGCTAACGAAGGACTGGGACTAAGACGGGGACTGTGAGTGACGAAGAGCATTCTTAACCTTGAGATCTTGTATATAAAAAAACCCATTTTGAAAGGGAACATGCCTACAAACATATTTCCCTTATGCATTGTTTTAATACTGATTACGAGACAAAAGTAGTATGAACAGAAGCGCAAAACATCTATGGAGAGTCAAGGAATGATACAAACAGTTTTGTGGAAGTCAAACTATACTGTAGGAGAGCGAATTTATAAAAAATACATTTGCCAAATTATTATAAATAAAGCAATGCGGCCATACTGGAAGGGCTAGATAGAGCTTACAGCCTTTGTGGTTCTTGAACATGTGAACCCCATAATCACTCTATATTCTAGTAGCAATCAGCATGACCTTTCTATCCAATACGGCCATGACCACTCGAATCCAAGAGTGTTAAGGGTTCATCGCCTTCGCGTTTTCATTCTAGTATTCAACAGATAAGTATAGTGCACCCTTGCAACATAGCTTTCTTTCCTCAATGTCGATCCTCTAGCATCCCAGGTATCTAAATGGTTGGAATGGAATGAAAGCATGTTTCTGCCTACAGGGCAGTGATGAAGATAGTGAGCACAGATTTGCATATCCCGACTGCCTCCTGAATGAAGCGGCAGGCGCATGATGTCTTTTCGACTCCACCAATCAAGATGAGGCAGTCTTAACCTAATCTTGGAGGGGTATAGTCTTGACAACCAAAGATATATACCTGCTATAATCTGTACCAGCAGCACAGTAGTACAAAAGCTCTGGCGAAGTTCATTCAACTGTTATCATGTATTGCATTATTTTGTACAATTGGTACAATGAGCTTAGAAATTCTCTTCGGCCCCTATACATGGACCTGTGGGGCCGTATATCCGGCCACAATTTGAACCTGACAACTTGCACTAGGGTATCTATGGTGCACCGGCAGCAGTACCGGAGCAGATGTGGGTGCCACCATACCGTATGTGGCACGGGAAAAATAGCATAGAGCCTGTTATATCTTTTTCCGTGTTTATGGCCGGGCCTAGCTATGGAGAGGGGGAGGGGTGAGGAGACGATTCCCTACCGACTTCCAACTCTTGGGCTGTATGCTAGACCAGAGTAGCGGGCGAAGCATAGTACATTAAAAGGGCCTTAATCTTGTAATTTAGTGGTTTCCCTACAATGCCTCAGTTCTTTTATGTTTGGGTAGTGCATCCATTCAAGTTCCAAACTAAAAACTCTTCGAATTATCATTGGGCCGAAACAAAGGTAAAACTTCACTTATACAAATAACCTATTCATGGGGAAATTAACTTGTTAGTTTTAAAGTACATTGTAGCACTATACTCTATGAAATCCCCTTTTTAGAGAAACAACCGGAAAGCGTTTTCTGGGACTGTGAGGACATTTAAGTCCTTCTCTTCAAGTCCCTATTGATTGCGAAGGTTCAACACCTACACCCATTACGATTGAACCTTCACCGGTGCATGTCATTTGTAGCTGGTGACAGGTCCAATAAGCCTTTGACTAATCTGATTGAAAAAAAAGATCCGTGGGTCGCATATCTGATTTCAAGTTACTGTATAAATTTGATTCAACATTACAGAGCTGTGTATGAGTCCCAGGGGAGGGGCAGCTGCGCGTGTGTGCCTGTGTTTTCTTTGAATTATCCTCTACCACACATCCCCCTGTCTCTCCTGGCTGCTCAAAGCATTTGCAGGAAGAGTGAGAGAGGGGAAAGGAAACGTAGACAACAGGTTGAGTTGACTGTCCCAGAGTGTTTTTCAACCACATCTGGAGGGAGCCAGGTAATGCTGAATAAAGTTGTATAATGCTACTGACACAATTCCAGAAGCGAACAATAGTATTTTCAAATCGCATGCACGCTTATTGGAACAGTCCAAGCTAAAAACGACTTCTTTGAGTGACAGGTTCTGTTATACGTACATACTTAATACTAAACATCAAAAACAATCTACCTAAAGGGAAACTGTCACCGGAGACCAAGTTTGCACTCCCATAGTCCCACGAGCAAGTACCTTACCACTCCAAAGGTTTTTGTATAAAAGAGGTTTTACAGAAAAAAAGATTATGTTTGAATTGTAACTTCATTGCACTCTGCTGGTGTGACCTAGGCAGTTGCCATTGGGAGGGTGCGAAGGAAAGGAGCAGTTCCCCCACCTTGGGAACATGTGACCTTTAAATATAATATATACTCCCCACACTCGGATTGGCTGTAGGGAGCAGGGGGCGTCGCTAAGCCAAGTGAGCGGTGTTTGCATATATTTGAAAATGTCATGTGGAGAAAGCTGCTTCCAGGGTGGGGGGGGGGGGACTGATCCTTTCCTAGCCAACCCAATAGGAACTGCCTAGTACACAGCACCTCTTTCCCGCTACCCGCAATGAAAGGATACAAAAAATCTTTTTTTCTGTAAAAACTATTTTAATTACAAAAAAACACTTGGCAGGGTAGTGACTATGCTTGTGGGGACTGGGGGAGTGACCTATAAAAATGGGTATCCTGCAACCAGATCCCTTAGCACGCCCTATCCGCTATAAAGCTTCCGTACCAGAAGGTACCGGTACAGAGAGCACCTATTTTGTTTAGATTATGGTGGTCAACCCCAAAACCAATCTGATAATGTGCCTATCACAGTCGATGGTGACCTATGGCATGGTGCCAGAGTGGTGGCACTCAGAAGCCCTTTCTGTGGGCACTCAGGCATCCGCAGAGAGGAGGTCCAGGTATTTCCTGAGTCCCAGACAGCCCAGGACTTGCTTGGGACAGAGACTATATTAAAGTGACAGCTCTACCTGGGACTATTGTCTGCTTTTTGGTGCATCAGGGGATGGTGTATCAATGAAATGTGACAGAGAAGGAGATAAATCACAAATTACTAGGTGTTGTGACTTGCGATAAAAAGCGGGTTTGTTGTAGTTGGGCACTCAATCTCTAAAAAGGGTTCGCCATCACTGACCTATCCTGATCCATAGTCTGGCAAACCTCTTTGACAAAATTACTATGAAAAAGTAAATACTTTTTTTGTTGGGTTTAAGATCAAATTCACAGGGGGAGGGAAACGGAAACTAATTATGAATTTTTTTTGTCGCTTTGGCAGAAACGGTAAACATAGAAGCCTTTCAAAAATATTCATTATTTGATTAAGAAATCTTCCATAAATAAATAAGTAATGAATAATTCAACACTTCCCCTATTAATCACACCCAGTTTCTAATTCTTGGACCAGACAAGTTAATCATCTTGTCCTTTAAACTATCCTCTATACTAATAACTTCGTCTTTTTTGAAACTGAAATTTCGACAATTTTTTCCCCCTTGTATTAGAAGTTTAGAACTGCGAGGCATGTCTATCTGATTATCTTCCTACAGAGCACAATTTTCTGCCATGGTCATGTGCCATGTTTTGATTCGAGGGCCGTGAACATATTCTAAAATTAAAATTCATAGACTGTCGGAATATGTGTTCAGAATAGTAGAAACTCTTATTACTTTGTTGACTATAGATAACCGCACGGAAACATAGGAAAAAAAAAAAAAATTACCGAGAGACGGCTTTATGCTTTTAGATGATGATAATTTACCTGGAGAAAATACCATCACCACTTCATCGGCCATACCATATTTCTCTCATTTTCTTCAGGTGGTAACATATTCTAAGGTACACATACGGAGCAATTTCATTAAGGTGAACCTGGAAAGGAAACGAAGACAATAGTTACAAAAACTTATCAAAAAAAATGATACATTTTAATTATATTAAAAAAAAATAACATTCACAGATTGAAAATAAAAGAACAACAACATTTGTATAAGGGATTCAAATGTTTTATTTTGTTATTATATTTTCATGTATTTTAATTTTTCAAAGATTGTTTAAATTTCTAAACACGGTTTATACATTTAAGAATTCATAAGTTTATGCAAATTATTTTTTTTTTAGATAAAAGTGCCGTATAATAGAGGGGAGCAGACCCAACCCAACATTCGGGATCGGCCGCCCATCCGGTCATCTGTCGGATCACCTGGTCAACTCAAACATGGATTGTTCGTATCGCTCATCTCTAAACCGCTAAACAATACGTATGTAGTTAACTTATAGCAGCACAAAAAAGGATTGCAAAAATTTAAAGGTTTATATTATAGTAGTTACGAAAGGGTTATTTGGCCCCTGATCGTTTACTTTTTTAATTATTTAAAGTATTGAATTTTTCGAATTAAATTTTAAGTTCTAAACAGTTTGAGAAATTTTATAAATTTATTTTGACTTTTTATACATTAAAAAAAAATAAATAAAAGTTGCCTTATCAAGTAGAGAGGAGCGGGACCCAACGTTCGGGATCGGCGCCTCTGGTAATATGTCGTGGGTCACGTGGCCGAACGCAACAAAACATGTACGTAGGCGCGCCATGACGAGCTGGAGCTCTAATAGGATGGGGACCTGGGGCGGGGGTAAGGGACCAGGCGCCCGAGGCGCTCCAAGTAGGCGAGGAGTCGTAGCGGAGTAGGCGGCGCAAAGGCCGCCGGGGAGGCGCAAAACCACGAGAGAACGGATGCACAGGAAACACAAATGGAAGGAGAAAAGAAAAAAATAGTGGCACATGATAGAAGATAAGCGGATTTTAAAATAAGTGTGTAACTATAGAAGGCGTGCAGGACCCCCCCGGAAAACGGCGGTGGGTAATTGTAGGGGGGGGGCCCGGCATGCCGGCCTGATCAGTTTTTGACACCCGATCAAATACAGTACTCCAGTAGATTGATCGCAGGGGGTCCTCTGACTACCAAGACCCCACCAATTCAACAGTTCTGAAGGGATATAGGGGCTTGTTACTGAGGAGACACAAAACAAGATACATAATCCCTTTGTGAAACAATTGGAATATTGTGACATCTTGTTGGCCTGATAAACCGATTAGGCAGAGATGGCACAGAGCCCGCAAATGCTGAGTGTAGATTTGTAGTAGTTTGACTTTTTGTCCGTGAATAGACTGTATCTCTGCCCTGGATTCACTCCAGGCTCTCTTACTTGTTTTCCACTACACTAGTCTGTTTCCTGATGGACTTTTTCGGGGTGAAGGGACAGTAAGCTAGCTGTCATGGACAGATGCCATTCCTTACCGGCACAGACATAGTCGTTTATAATACGAAAACATCCAGTGAAGAGGGAAACACACATCGTAGCTACCGCGCACACTGACAAAAACTACCCACAGTCCACATCCATTGCTTGGTTGTTACGGCGAGCATAAAGGGTTCTCTCAAAGGGGGTAACTTAAAACTACTAACTGTAGTGCTAGAATATTGGAGACAATGTGGAAAAGAAGCAGAGGCCGGGGGACGGGCGCGCATGATGAGGCAGATTTAGCTGCATTGGGAGATAGAGAAGCTTAATTGACCAAGCTCACAGTCTATCCTTAATATGTCCCTATACTTCTAAATAGATCGCTTGAACACCTAAAAAGAAGTATATAAAAAATGTAAAAAAAAATGTAATAACCAAACAAAAAAAAAAAAAAGGGCGATGTTCATTGATCGAGGCGTAGTTGTAGAAGGAGGAGAGAAAATTTAAGCGTGCACCAGTAACGGAACTTTTTGGGAGGCGGACGGTGGGCGCGGGGGGGGGAAGACAGGGCGGGAGGAAGAGGGTGGTTTTTGTTCTGTTTTGTTTTTTTTAAGATAAGTAGTAGAGTATCGTTGTTTGTGTTAATATTCTCCACCTTTTGGCCATTTAAGCAACAGCACCAAATTTAGATTCTAACCATAAAAATCTAGTGCAACACTATAAAAATTGGATTGCAAAACTTTAAGGATGAAGGCTAAAAAGTTACCAATTTTTTCCATAGAGATGGAATGGGCAGAAGAAGGTCATGAGTTTTACCTCTTCTCAGACGTAATCAACTGGTCCAAACTGAGGGGAAATGAGACCCCATCTGACCCTCGTTTTTGTGATTGGGGGGGTCTCAGTAAGGAGACCCCCACCGACAAAAAGTTAGGCCCTATCCTATTGGACTATTGATTTGTGGGAAACCCATATCAGCTTGAGTGAGGGATAGGGAGCTGCACTTGGTTGTGTGGAACAGCGTAATTTAGACGTTATTTGATAAGAGACTTATATGGCATGAATTAAAAAACCATTAAAAAATGATGGATGAAGATTCCGTCCGGGGAGGCGAAGATGGAGAATGGAAACCTCATGGAAAGCCCAATTTGGTCAATTGTCGTCATGGATAGGTCTTTTGGAGCAAGGTCGTAACTTATTGGGGCTGTTCCTGCTTCGGTGTAACAGGGGGGGCATCGCAGTGCTGGTGATGTGGTGTGACAAAATGCCCAGGAGCCTAAACCTCTAAATTACGCATTCTACAAGAGGAATAAAGCCGCAGCGTTAAGACACTAATAAAACAAGATAGTGCACTGCGGGCAGAGTGATATTGTCCTATAGGAGATACAGAAAATACAAGCTTCATGCCTGTAATTATTGAGGAACTTCGTCGGATGATAATGACGCTCAGGATCTTACATAATTACCAGAACATCACAGTGACTCCCTCATAGGAAGGGCAGGTCAGAATATATGACATGACACGGAGAAAATATGTGAGAAACACAGCTAAGAAATTCTTTGACTGACCCAAAAAAAAATTACTGTAGGACATCCGGTGACATTAATTTCTGGGGTCAGGAGCGGGTGCAGTAAATAGAGTAAAGGCCACCTTTGGACAAGGGTGTGCTGAGAATTATAGCCGCACTGAGCTCCACTAGGGGGTATTCTGGGAAGTATAGCAAATACATTTCCAAGATGGGACAAACCACACATCTTTTGGGCTCCCTAGTTAGGAGACTCTCGATAGTCATGACCTATGGATCTGTAACCACCATTTTCCCCAACACTGATTTTGTCACAAGATTTTTAATCTGAAAGTCTGGTACCAATCGCCCCCACCTTGAAAACAGCACTGGGGGAGGAAGAATGGCCGGTAGTGGCTAGACATAAACCTGGGCAGACATATGTTAAGAGCATCAGGTCATGTTGGTCCAAATCCACATGGCAGAACCTGACTGTGGATAGTGAGCTGGGATTTTTGTAGGATGCAAAAATGTCACAGTACAGGAAAAATACCCACAGTGACTGTCAACAGTAAAGGGAAAACACACAGTGATGTCACAGTACAGGGGTCGGCAGTTGTAAAAAGACAAGTGATGTAGGACTAACGAAAGTAAGCCAGGATAATACAGGGACACAGTGATGTCGGACTAGCCAAGGAATAATAACACAACCACCGTTAGTGAGTCAAGTAGGAAAAGGAGATAATACAACGTATGAGCCACAGTACAGGGATAATACAAACAACAGTGACTGCCACAGTACAGAGATAATACACACAGTGAGGCATAGTACAAGGATAATAAACAGTGATTGTGATAGTAAAAGGATTAATTACACCACAGGGATGTCACAGGTACCAAGGAGTGGGAGAACTCATAACCGCGATCGATAGAAAAGAGCGGCTAAAATGACGGACTATACACACAGTGATGTTTACAGTTCAGGAGAATAATACACAAAGAATGATAAATGTGTCACAGTAAGGATTATTAATACACACGGATGTCATAGTACAAGGATAAATACACACCGCGGTGGGATGATTGCCAGCCACCGGGATAAACACACAGTGATGTCACAACGTACAGAGAGTGAAAAGATACCACACAGTGATGTCACAGAGTACGGGATTAATAAGCACACAGTGTAGTCACAGGACCAGGGATTAATACACACCAAGATGTACACAGAGTACAGGAAAAAGACAACGGTGATGAAAGTCAAGAGCACAGAAAAAAGTATAAACAGAACAGTGATGTCACAGTACAGGGGTATAACTACAACGAGTGATGTCCACAGGAGTAGTACAGGGAGAATACATACACACGAGCAGTGAGTCACAGTCAAGAAATACACACAGTGAGTCACCACAGTACAGGGATAAACACAACAGTGATGTCACAGTACAAAGCGGGACTAATCCATCACAGTAATGTCACATACAGGACAAATAAACGACGGTGAAGTCAGAGAAAATAACACGAGAGAAATACACACAGATGATGTCGACCTAAAGGACATGGATTAATACACACATGATGTCAAGTACAGAGATAACACACACAGTGATATCAACAGTACAGGATTGATACACAACAGTGGGCAAGTCACAGCAGTACAGGGATAATACACACAGTGATGTCACAGTAGCAGGGAATAAACACACAGTTGATGTCAAGTACAGAGATAATACACCCAGTGATGTCATAGTACAAGGAGAATGGCGCCTGATAAGATTAGCATGGGACTAGAAGCTTGAAAAATGTCGGAACAATCTAATTATTACTAATAGTGCCACTTTTAGGGAAGTGAGGTAGGTATACGCAAATAGATCATACTAAACTAAAAATAATATATGAACAATGATATAAGCAAACTTTTTGTTTAAAACGGCAAGCAAAAAAAGGGGATGTCAGGGTGATTTTGTTTTTTTTCTTGAATCTTGAGCGTAAGAAAATTTAAAAGCACGTCTCTTTTTGTGGAGGTGGGGGGGGGGGGGGGGGGGGGGGGGGGGTGGGGGGGGGGTTGTGTGTGCTTGTTTTTTGTTTTTGTGTTGGGTAGTAGAGTTATAGTTTTTTGTGTTAATTATTTCCAACACTTTTTGCCATTAACCTCAATCAACCCCCCACAATTCCATTAGATTCTAGCCATACATCATTGCACACCACTAAAAAAATAGGATGCAAACTTGAGCAGCATTGAAGAGCTTAAAAAGGTACAATTTTTTCCGTAGAGATAATGGAGCAGAACGGTCATGCGTTACCCTACTTATCACTAATCTCCGTGACGAGGGGTCAAAAACTGAGGTAAATGAGGACCCCATGTGACCCCTTGTTTTGTGATCTGGGGGGTTCATCACTGAGACCCTCCACCGATCAACAAGTTAGGCCTATCATATGGAATTGATTGGGGGATAAACCCATATCAGCTTGAGTGAGGAATAGCCTGCCTTGGTTTTGGAACGTGGTATCAGGTTCTTGTTTAAGAGGACTATTGTATGGCACGAATTAAGAAAATACAATTAAAAATGGATGGAGGAAGAATTTACGGCGGGAGGCGAGATAATGGAAACCTCAATGGAAGCCCAATTATTCCATTGTCGTCATTATAGTTCTTTTGGGACACGTTGACTTCTTTCTTCAGTAACTTATTCGGGGGCTTTCTGCCTCCTGTATAGGGCATCCAGTGCTGATGTGGAACAATTTACAAGGAGCCTTAAACTAAATTATATTCACAAAGGACATAAAGACGCAGCTAAGACAATATAATAAGAAAAAAAAGATAGTGCACTGCGGCAGAGTGACTTACAGCGTCAGTCATGCATGTAATTATTACTCTCTGTAATATTCATTCCTAATACAGACATCACGTGACTCCTCAAAGAGTTGTCAGAATAATATGTGCGGCCGGGAGACAAGCGGGCAGATTATAAAGCTGTCTGAAAGTCAGATATTTTCTAGTTTCCATGGCAACCAATAAGCTCCCATTTAAAATATTCCTGAGCACTGGAAAATGAAAGTAAAATGAAAGCGAGCAGTGATTGGTGCCATGGGAACTAGAAATATATCTGGACTTCAATATCTTGATTAAATTCTGCCCCAATTATGTGACGAAAACACAGTAAGAAAATTCTTTACCGAACCCCCCCAAAAAGAATACTGTGACCTCACTGTGTACATTTTCTGGAGGTCAGGGAAGTTAAAAGCCACCTTGCAGGGTGACTAAGAGACTTTATAGCCACTGATGCTACACTAGGGGATTCTGGGAAATATGCAAATACATTTTTTCCAAGATGGGACAAACAACACCTCTTGCTCCATAGTAGGAAGCCTCTATAGTCTGACTCGGAATTTAACCACCATTCCAAAACTGATTTTGTCACAAAAATTTTCCCAAGTCTGAAAAGTCTGGTCACAACGCCCCTCCAATATTGAGAAGTCATGGGAGAAGAATGAGTCCATGCGATTCTAGGACAAGAACTGGGCAGACAATGTTCAGAGATCAGTCATTTGGTCCAATCATCCACATTGCGAAACCTGAAGGTGGAACTTGAGCCGGAGTTTTGGATGCAAAAATGTCACAGTCAGGCCGGGGCCAGCACAGGCCAACCCGGGCAAGTGCCAGGGCCACAAGGTAATGAGGGAAACCATCGGGCCCCGATCAATTGTACCAGTGTCGCTATAGACAATGGTTACAATTGATCACAATCTCTATGCTGCGCTGGTGGTCAGTAGGGAGCGCAGATGAGGCAGAAATCTAAAACTCACTGTCACAGGTTCCCTACGATGCAGCGCTCAGCAGGGTAGCGACGGCTTTGGAAGCCGGAACGCACATTGATGAACGTAATCGGCGAAAACACTGTGCCGCTTCAGAGCCGGTGCGGTACGGGAGGGCCCAGGCCGAAGACAGCTGCAGGCGCTGCCGGGGGAACAAGGGAAGGTAATTTGTCTTTTCTTTCCGAAAGGGGAACGGGTGTCCGCGGGGGGCGGGGGGGTCAGTGTGTATAACAGGGGGGAGCGGGGGCGGGGGTGGGGGGTTAGGGTCAGAAGGGGGATCATTGTGTCCACAGGGGAGGGGGGGGGGGGGGTTCAATGTGATATGGATGGGGGGGGTCATTGAGTGTCAGCAGGGGTGGTTTCAGTGTTCCGGGTCATGCGGTTTCGTAGGGGAGCAGGGGGTTCAGTGTGTCCGCAGGGAAGGGGGGGGGGGTTCAGTGTGTCCGCAGGAGAGGGGGCGGGGTTCAGATGGTCCGCAGACGGGGGGGGGGGGAGCAGTGTGTCCCCGGGAGGGAGGGTAGGGGGGGTGGGGGGGGCAGTGTGGCCACTGGAGGGCAGTCCACATGAGGGGCCCACTACGGCTCTGTCGCCAGGGGCCACTAAAACATGGAGACGGGCCCTGTCCAGTACAGGAAAAATACACACATGATGTCAGAGACAGAGCAAAATACACACAGTGATGTAACAGTAGCAGGGATAATAGTCACAGTGAGTCACAGACAGGGATAAATACACACAGTGGTGAGTTGTCACCCGTACAGGGATACATACCACAGTGATGTCACAGTACAGGGTAAGACCACACCAGGATGGCAGATAACAGAGAAAATACACACAGTGATGTCACATATACAGGGATGAATACACACAGTAATGTCACAGTACAGGGAAATACACACAAGTAGTGATGTAAGAGAACAGAGAAACACGAAAATACACAAACGAGTGAGTCGACCAGTGCAGAGAAAATACAAACAGTGATGGTCAAAGGACAGGATAATACACACAAGGTGATGTCACGAGTTACAGGATAATACACACAGTGATGTGACCGTACAGTATAATACACACGCAGTGATGTGACGTCAGGGATAACACACAGTGATGTCACAGGACAGCGGATAATAAACACAGTGATGTCACCAGTACAGGATAATATAAACACACAGTTGGAGTGATGTCAAAGTAGTAGAGGAGTAATACACACAGTGATGTCACAACAGATAATACCACAGTGATTGTGACCGCTCCGGTATAATACACACAGTGATGTGGACAGGGGCAGGGATAATACACAACGTGATGTCACAGAACAGGGATAATACACACAGTGATGTCATAGTACAGGATAAAGGAGAATACACACAGTGAGTCCCAGTACAGGGAATAATACACACAGTGATGTCATATACAGGAATAATAACACACAGTGATGCACAGTACAGGGATAATACACACTCATGATGTAATAGTACAAGGATAATACCACAGTGTATGTCATAGTACATGACTAATACACACCAGTGATGTCACAGTTACAGGATGTTATACACAGTGTGAGTACAGAACCGGGAATGAATACCCACAGGATGAATAGTACAACGATAATACAAACAGTGATGTCATTAGCCAACGATACTACACACAGTGATGGTCACAGTAAAGGGTATGAATACACACAGTGATGTCACATACAGGGATAATACACAGTGAGGTCACAGTACAGGTTATAATTACACACAGTGATGTGACAGTACAGGGATAATACACCCAGTGATGCACAGTACAGGTATAATACACACAGTGATGTGACAGGTACAGGATAATACACACAGTGATGTCACAGTACAGGGATAATACACCATTGATGTCATAGTAAAACGATTTAATACACACAGTGAGTCATAGTACAACGATAATACACACAGTGATGTACAGTACAGAGTATATATAAACACGTGATGGGACCAGTACAGGGATAATACACAGTGATGTCACAGGTACAGGTAGAATCAACTACAGTGATGTGCCAGTACAGGATAATACAACACAGTGATGTCACAGTACAGGTATAATACACCGCCGTTGATTGTGGACAGTACAGGTATATACACACAGTGATTGTGAACAGTGCAGGGGATAATACACAAAGTGTGATGTACAGAACAGGGATAATACACACAGTGATGTCATAGTACAAGGATAATACACACAGTGATGTACATAGTACAGGCTATTACAACAGTGATGTCACAGTACAGGGATATACACACAGTGATGTCATAGTTACAGGAAATACACACAGTGAGTCATAGCGTAACAGGAATAAGACACACAGTGGGTCACAGTACAGATGCATAAACAGTTGATGTCCCAGAACAGGGATTAATACACACAGGTGATGTCTAGTTACAAAGATTAATACAACAAGTGATGTCACCAGTTAAAGGTATTAATACACACAGTGATGTTCACAGTACAGGAAATACACACAGTGACTGTCAGAGAACAGAGAAATACCACCACAGTGATGTCACAGCACAGGGATTACTACACACAGTCATGTCACAGTACAGGGATAAACACACAGTAGTGATGTCCAGAGAACAGAGAAAAATCACACAGTGATGTCACAGTACAGGAATACACCACAGTGATGTAACAGTACAGGGATAAACACAGAGTGTATGTTCACAGTGGTTATAGAGATAATGCACACAGTGTTGTCACAGTACAGGATTAATAACACACAGTGATGTAAAAGTAAGGTAAATACACAGTGATGTAACAGTCGGGATAATACACACAGGATGTCCACAGTACAGGGATAATACATTACGTGAGTCCAGAACAGGGTAAGTACAAACAGTGATGTCTACAGTACGGGAATAATAAACACAGTGTGTCACAGTACTGAATTAATAACACACAGTGATGTCATGTAACAAAGATAATACACACAGTGATGTCACAGTACAGGGGTATATTACACACAGTGATGGTCACAGTACAGGTATAATACAACACAGTGATGTGACCGCAGTGCAGGGATTAATACACACAGTGATGTAACAGAAAGGGGATAATACACACATTGATGTCATAGTACAAGGTATATACACACAGTGATGTCACATTACAGAGATAATAAACACAGTGATGTAACAGTACAAGGATAATTAACACAGTGATGTCATAGTATAGGAATAATACACACATGATGTCTCAGTACAGGGATAATACACACAGTGATTGTACTCGTTCCAAGGTATTACACACCAGTGATGTCACAGTACTGGATAATTCCCACACAGTGATGTAACAGTACAGGGATAATGCACACAAGTTGATGTCACAAGAGTACTGGATTAATACCCACAGGATGTCACAGTAACAGGGCTAATCACACAGTTGCAAGGTTGATGTCACATGTACGGGATATTACACACAGTGATGTCACAGTACAGGGATAATACACACAGTGATGTCACAGTACCAGAGATAATACACACAGTGATGCCCAGTAAAGGATAATACACACAGTGATTCACGTACAAGCGATTAATACACACAGTGATGTCAAAGTACAGGGAATTACACACAGTGATGTCAAAGTTACAAGGATAATATACAAAGTAATGTCGCTTTCAGAGGAAGATAATATGACCAGTGGGGTACAATACAGGGAACAATAACACAGGTGAGTGATGTCACAGTACAGAGATAACAAACACAGTGATGTCACAATACAGGGATCATACATACAGCGATGTCACTGTACAGAGATAACAAACACAGTAATGTCGCTTTACAGAGATACTATGAACAGTGATGTCACAGTACAAGAATAATACATACAATGATGTCACAGTACAGGGATAATACACACAGTGATGTCACTGTACAAGGATAATAAACACAGTGATGTTACAGTACAAAGATAATACTCACAGTGATATCACAGTACAGAGATAATACGCACAGTGATGTCACAGTACAAGGATAATAAACACAGTGATGTTACCGTACAAAGATAATGCTCACAGTGATATCACAGTACAGAGAATACACACAGTGATATCACAGTACATGGATAAAACACAGTGATGTCACAGTACAGGGATAATACACACAGTAATGCCACAGTACATGAACAATACACAGGGATTTTACAGTACAGTGATAATACACACAGTGATGTCACAGAACAGAGCTAATACACACAATGATGTCACAGAACAAGGACAATGCACACAGTGATGTCCCATGTGTACAGGGCTAATACACACAGTGATGCACCAAAAAGGGGGTTTACAGGGATAATCCACACAGTGATGTCACAGTAGTACAGAGATAATACACCAGTATGATGTCACAGTACAGGGATAATACAAACAGTGATGTCCACAGTACAGGGATATACACACAGTGAATGTCCAGTACAGGGATAATACAAACAGTGACTGTCACAAGTACCAGAGAAACAACACACAGTGTTTGTCACAGACAGGGATAATACACCAGTGAGGAACAGGACAGGATTAATACACCAAGTGGATGTCACAGTAAGGGATTAATTTACAACACAGTGATGTCAAAAGTGCAGGGATTAATAGACACATGATTGTCACAGTACCGGAATAATACACACAGTTGATGTACAGTACAGATTTATAATACACAACAGTGAGTACAGTACAGGAATAAATACACACAGCGATGTCACAAACAAGATAATACACCACAGATGATGTCATAGTACAAATTAATACAAACAGTGATGTTCACAGTACAGGGAGAATCACAAGTGATGTCACAGTACAGGGAGAATACACCACAGTGATGTCATAGTACAAGAGTAATACCACACAATGAGTCACTCGTACAAGAGATAATTACACACAGTGAGTCACAGTACAAAGATAAACACACAGTGATGTGTTCAGTACCATGCCTAATACACCAGTGCGTCATAGTACAAAGCTAATAAACACAGTGAGGTTACAGTACCGAGATAATAACACGTGATGGTCACAGTACAGGGATTTAATACACAGGTGAGTCACGTAAGGGAAATACAAACTAGTGATGTCACAGCACAGATACTATTACACACAGTGAGGTCCCAGTACAGGGATATAATATACACCAGTGATGCACAGACACAGTAAAATACACAGCCATCAGGACTTCTACAGACCAGTTGTGATGCTGACAGGGGGTGTAATACCCATATAGTTTACTAATAAGATGTAATTATTATAAAAATTACTCCTGTTTCCTTTTTTTTACGTTCCTGCTATTTAGTTACTACTGCTTGTATTGGTTTGTAAGTAGCTACAAATTGCACCATTTTAGAAGGTCTTTCTACCAGCCACAGTCTCATGGTGACTGTCAGTCCAGCAGCTATTAGGGAAAAATCCCCCAAGCCACTATTACCAATAAAAGATAATTATAGATGTTCTGTTATGGAATCGGCCTAAGGTAGGTTGGGACTCTATCCGACTCTCTGAAAGCCTCATAAAACAATTAGCTTCTCTGTAAATCTTGTATCAGAAAATTAAAAGGTGCGCCTTATAGTCCCGTGCGCTTATATATGAACCCTACGTAACAGGACATACAGCTCCTTGACTGTGCACAGTTCTGCCGCCGCTGGGTCATTCATCTTATAATCAGGTGCACCATAATCTGGTGTGCCTGATAATGAACCTAGGACATTTTAGGCAGGCATTTATTGATGGTGCAACCTTATAATCCCGTGTGCTTATAGTCCAAAAAAAATATGGTATATTTGCTAACGGGTAAAATAGCCCAAAAAAAAAATTTAAATAAGTCTAGAAAAACAAAGGACACAACACCCCCCACGAGACATAGATACAATCATTCTACAAGGACGTAATACCCTGGAACAAGTACATGCCTTTGGTGATGTTCTCAGACTAGACAGTAGTTCTCTTTAGAGTTTCCTAGCATCCATAGATTTAACCATTTTCGACCACCTTTAAAAAGGGTTGGGCACCTTATCATGTATTTGTAATTTGTGTGGGGGGTTCCGTTTTGGGGGTGGGGGGCAGGATATTAGGTAATTACCAATATACGTCTATTAATAGGTTTTCTCCACTTTCGTGATATGTAAAATGAGTCGTCGTCTGTTAATAATAAGCAGAGATCCTGACAAGAAAAATGGCCGCAGATGGAGGTTTCACGTGATCTCTAATGTACCAATTGAACAATCGCCCTGCAGGCCCTATGCATGTATTCACACATAAGATCAAGGGTACTGGCAGGGCGATCCGATTTGCTCAGGCACAGTTAGAGATCAAATGACCCTCCATCTCGTGGGCCATTTTATGGTACAGGATCTGCTGCTGATGAGGTTAAAGACAGGGGCTTTCACTTTACCAGTATCATGAAGGCGAGCAGAACTATTAATACTAGATAGTTGGGGTAAATTAGCTAATCCTGAACCCCCAAATGTACACACACATTATAAAAACAATAAGAAAGTGGCCAACCCCCTTTCAGAAACATTTCCATGGCACCATAAAACTTAAATGTTGGTTGTTTGCTGTTGAAGTCAACCAGTTCTGCCGCCAACCCAAACCATGTTCTAGACCAGTGAAAGTTGATTGAAATATCTTGGATGTCCTAGAATAGTCAGGAAACTAATAAGATTTCAGTAATTATAGAAGATCCGATGTTTTTGTTACAGCTGGTCTTGGAGTTGACTTGCAAAAGACTTTATTCATATGGCATAAGTCCATAAGGCACACCGCCCTTTATACTATGTATAAAGTCAAAACTAGGGGGAGGTCAAACCTTGGCCGAAACACCTCCTCACCATAGCCCCTATAATGCCTTCACCAAACAGTCTGAGGACAAAATATGGATAGCAAAATGATCTTGGAAGTGTGAATCCATGATAATGTCTCATGCCTGGCCAGGTAAGGGAAAGAAGAAGAGAAGACAGACTGGGACCCCATTTATAATGTTATAGCTAACCCCCCCCCCCTAACTAAACTCTACTCCTGCACTTAAATTGACCCATCCATTAGTTTCCCTTCTCTAACCCTTCATAGGAGGCCCGGATTAAATGGACAACCCGACTTCAGACAACCGTAAGTTACCGAGGACCCCTCGTACCGATGGCCCTCTCTGCACCGTGAGTGGCTGGGGAAGTCTGGGAGGTCATATAGCACAGACTGCAATGATCAGCTGTAAAGGTGTCTGTAATGAAGTTTAATTATAATCCTAGGTCCCATCATAACAGCAAGAGATTTTAAAAATCCAATTGGAAAAAGGGAAAAAAAAAAATTAAAGATACAAGTCCGAGCTTACATACAAGTTCAACTAAGTACAAATACAGGGGTGTACGTAAACCCGGGGGGACTGCCTGTAATATATACATGCTATGCGGAAAAAGGTAAAGTAACAAATAAGAATAAGTCCATAAATGTGATCTCACCGATCCAAGGATTAGGAGTAGTACCATGATGAATATTATTATGATAATAATGAATTTAATAAATAACAATTCCTTATTATAATAGAGTCACCACCACCCCAGGGGAATTTGACGTAGCGCTGCCAGAGCTCTTGTCCAAATCAGTGCCTGTCCCCAATGGGGCTCACAAGCTAATCCAGCGCCAGTTATGTTTGGGGTGCGGAGGAGGAAAAAACGGGGGGAGAGAACATACAAGTCTTTGCAGGGGTGTGACCCCTGGGACTTGAACACAGGTCACCAGCGCTGCAAGGCTGCAATGCTAAACACTTAAGCCACCGTATGTCTTGCCCAAAACAATAAGATATGGAGGAGACATGCATGAAATCATTGGTAATTTACAAATCTTGCTGATTTAACCGTAAAGGGGTATCCGGGAAAACATGAACATCTAATAAAAAAAAAAAAAACATTATTGCATAACGAACGAATTAACAAAACTTAATGTCATTTAGTCAAAATAAGGAGTTTAATAGTTCTATTGATGATTCACATACTGGTATGGACTTCTAAGTAGGCAGAGGTATCACTGTAGATGGCCAAAACGGCGGATACGACCTAGTTCACATGTGGATCCCGCAGTTCTCAGTAGATAGTACTGATGGTAACTGCCATCACTGCCCCACAGTACCTGAAATGTGTCTCACCACAACAGTGACTCATGACTGGATGCCCTGCAACCAACTGAATACAGCCAACTTAGTGGGATACATGACCTGCCAAGGAAGGTGATGTGATCATGTTAATGGGAAATGGCAACAGTGGCCATCCTTATGTTCCTTTGTCTCGTCAACAGGGACAAAAGAAGGGTCTCATTAAAGCGCGGGTAGCATTTTAATCTGCATCTACAGGGATCAGTGTCCCACAGCATTTTTTCTGCTAAAGGGAGCAAAAGTTCTAGCACAACTAATACACATTCGCTTATATTTGAGGACCCCCATGAGTATGAATATGCTGATTCCGGATAATTAACCCTTTAAAAACAATCCTTGGTAAAGTAACTGTAAAGCATAGTTGACCCATGGGACACACATTTCAGTGGAGTTTTTGTTTTTACTATTTTACTACAAACTGAATAGGGGTTCAAAATCCCTCGAGCTCCTCATATCTGTCCGTCCAATGGACACCGACGTGGCTATTATGGATGCAAGGCACATGAGGGGAGAGTTGTAAATCTAATTTCTCTCTTTTAAGATAATTATTTACAACAATTTGTATTGGGAAAATGCGTAAAATTGTATCATTAAGAATCAGTTTTTTGTTTCAATTAACGCACACAAATGAGAGGTATATCATCGTTATAACATATCCACTTAAAAAAAAAAATATAGATGCTTCATTTTTTTACATACACAAAAAAATCTCCTATGGGTATTCCGAAATGTAGCGTGGTGACCTGGGCTTTGACTCCTTTGTAACGCATAAATTTAAGTAGATGATGGGTCAGTGTTATCTATATAGAGGTCATTGTACAGGAAGGGGAGGAGATAAGCTGTGACATCATCTATTGTCAGTAGTGATGTAATGATGGGTCAGTGTTATCTATATAGAGGTCATTGTACAGGGAAGGGGAGGAGATAAGCTGTGACATCTATTGTCAGTAGTGATGTAATGATGGGTCAGTGTTATCTATATAGAGGTCATTGTAC
>WNYA01003799.1:0-22484 GCA_019512145.1 Engystomops pustulosus
AGTAGTGTGTGTGGCCTCCCTGTGCCTGTATGACCTCCCTACAATGCTTGGGCATGCCCCTGATGAGCCTCAGTAGTGTGTGTGGACTCCCTGTGCCTGTATGACCTCCCCTACAATGCATGAGCATGTCTCTGATGTGTGGCTTCCACATGCTTGTATAACCCCTCTTCATGCCTTTTTAAACCCTCTACAATGCCTGTGCATGTCCCTTATGAGCCTCAGTAGTTTGTGTTGCCTCCTCGTGCCTGTATGACCTCCCTACAATACCTAGACTTGAAGCGGCAGATGTTCTACTGAGGAATCTATCAGACATGATGTCCCAGGTGATGCTTGATAGGATTCACGTCTGGGGGAATGGGCAGTCCAGCCCATAGCATCAATGCCTTCATCATGCAGAAACTGCTTACACAATACATACACATAAGTCATCAGAAGTAACCCAGGGCCCACTGCACCTGCATATGGTTCTGAAGATCCCATCCCAGGACCTGATGGCAGTCAGGCTACCTTTTGGCTTGCAGATTGGGGGGGCTAAGAAATTCCTCCTTACACCATTACTGACCCACTGCAAAACTGGTCATGCCGGAGGATGATTCCGGTATTGGGACGTCGTCCTCCACAACATCTCTGGACTCTGGACACATTCTCAGTGCGATCCTGCACTCAGGGCACAGGGCGCCAGTGTCATCTCTCTGACTTTTTCCAACTTTCTTTGACTTGTGGATATCGGGCCCTCATACCACCTTCATGGAGTCCGTTTCTGACAGATACATGGTTATTAGTGGCTGCAGGAGGTCCTTGTGCAGGGTTCTGGCACTGCTTCTACTGTTCTTTTTTGCACAAAGTGGGAAGTAGATGTCCTACTGGAAGTGCTTCCTCCTATTACCCCCTCCACGTCTCCTGTCTATTGGTATCTGCTCCATTTTGAACTCTGCAAACCTTCTTGCCACAGCTCACATTGATGTGCAATGAGAGCAATGACAAAATGCAAAAGTGACCAAAGCAACAGGCAAAACAGATGAGAACAGAGAAATGGTCTGTGATCTCCACCTACAGAACCCTCCTTTTATAGAGGTCGTATGACTAATATCCTATCATTTCTATTAGTTGTCTGTTCCATTCTCTTAACATCACTAGAAGTTGATTATAGACTTAAATAGTAAGTGCAATACTTCAGTAGAGAAGGGATTTTGCTCTGTTCAATATACTCCACGTTGTTACTGTAGTTGGAAAAGGCAGGGAATTCTGGATAATGGTGTTGGGCCTAGATTGAGCACAATCCACATGTGACTTCTTCTATTACAGGGTTAAAGAAGTGGGTAGAAGTTGGAAACTCTGGGGTTTTCCGTCCAGAAATGCTGCTGCCTATGGGTCTGCCTGAGGATGTCTCCGTCATTGCGTGGGGTCTGTCACTGGAGAGGTAAGAAGGGGTTAATAATATAAGGTGTTTACCTGCGGCAGACAGACGCGTGGGTTACCCTGATCTCTACCTCCTTGGTGATTAGCTGTTCCCATGTTAATCTCCATGATGTGATCCTGTTAGTGTCCGCTGTCTGCCGCCATATGTCTCACCTCCTGACACGTAAACAGGCTGTCAGGTTAAGATTGGGTCAGCGCCGGGGGCTGACGAGCCTCTTAGACCAAGAAGACGTACTTCAAACTAACCTCTGGTGTCTGATTCTCCATAGTTTCTTCTTGCTGCTTGTTATTAACGGATCAGACTACACACAGTTTGTTTGTAGTCTGTTACCATGGAGACAGACATTTTCAAATATGAAATTTAAAAAAAAAAATAACATTTTATGTTAGTATGACTCCTCCCATTCCCGGATAATGATAGTGCTATTGTTTTGTTTCCAGGCCGACGATGATAAAGTACGGGATTAATAACATCCGGGAGCTGGTGGGACACAAGGTTAACCTGCAGATGGTGTACGACAGCCCTATCTGCCGCCTGGACTCCTAATGAGAGGAGCCTGAGGGTTCTGCCAGTATGGGCCGCTCCATGCCGATGGCTCTTTCTCCTGGTACTGGGCCCTGGGACTTGCACAGTTGTCCAGAATTTTGTATACATAGAATTATATGTCTATTTTCAAGGAACACATTGGGAAAAGCTTGTGCACTGGGGGCGGGGCATGACCCTGATTCAGAGATGAGTCATACTCCGCCCCTTTAGGAGTGTTCCTTTAAGAGAAGGCTCTGAAATAGCAGCATTTTTTTAATGTAACCAGTTGTATCGGTCCCGGGTGCAGGATATTTATTTATATAGGTGTGTTAGAAATATTGCAGGGACGAGGATGTAACCACCGCAGCGCAGATTATCATGTTCTACTGGAAATAAATACATTGCTGACGTTTATTGAATTTTTTTTTTGTTTATTCTTGCTCAGACACAATTGTGTGAATAGAAGATCCTCTACACGTGACTCCTCCTACCACTGGGTGACACAGAAGGGAGGAGCTTTGTGTCAGTCTGCCCCTCCCACAGCAGGGTGACAGATGGGATTGTAGAACTGTATAACATTCCTCCTGTAATAGATACATAAATGGCAGGAAGGCGGCGACTCAATAGGGTGTCACAGATCCTGGAGGGGGAGCTATGTAACAAGGGGGTATGCTTCTCCCACAAGAAGGCAGATATGGAGGGAACTATGTGATATAGAATCTTCCCCACCCCAACTAAAGGGAGGAGCTATATGACATAGAATATACTCCTCCCACCATAGGGTGACACAGGGGAGGAGCTAAGTGAGGTCTGCACTTTCTCTCCTCTTTTTGAATTTAATTTTCTTTGTGGCTTTAATTTTCCATGTGCAACTTTTTACCATTGTCTGGTGTTCTGGAATGTTCAATAAATCGCAAAATCACTGTATTACAAAGGCAAAGACGCATCTGACCAGTGGATAAAAAGCCACAAGGACAAAGGTGCATGTGCCCCCCCCCTTACCCCCTCCACCTTGGTCTTTCTGATGTAAAATAATACAAAAGAGGGACACAAAATAAGAAAATGAATTTTAATAGTAGTTAAACAGAGAAGCCTCATGGTTAGAGAGTCGCATAGTTCTATTTACTGCCTGTAAGGGGCGCTACTCATTAATCTGAACCCACATAGATGCTTCTTTATACAAAGGTCTTGTCCATGTATCCGGACAGCACCAAAGATCACAGCAATGAGGGACGTGAAAATTCCACAGGTTTTGGAGAAAGTTCTGGGTCTTCTAGATGGGAGATAACTGGAGAGGTAGTGTCTATGGGCTGACGGATCGGCTACAGGAAACAAGGAACTTGGGACCATTGGAAAAACATGGCCGCCTGCCCATGGGTCTATTGCTGCAATGTCATAAGGCCTCATTCACACTTTACACTTCTTGTACCTGAGAGTTGGGGTTGGGCTTTGAGCCCGGGGTGCCACAGGTTGTCCGGATTGTAGGGCACAGGTACTGCCAGGTAATGTCACCAGCTTAGAATAGTAAATAAATTGTTTCCTCTCTCCTGGGCTCAGACGCTTTGCAGGGAGGCTTTCCTCTGGCCGCAGTCTCTGCCGTATGTGGGTAGGTATGAGAGGTTAGTAGGAATCTCCTGGCTTGCACCCATAGGCACGCACACCTGGGGGTGGTCCGGCACGCAGTATATGTTCATCCTGTCTGTAGACAGGGGCAGGAGACACTTCCTCATGGGTGGCACGTCATGTACTGGGTACGCCTTGCCTTCTTTCTCTGGGCCCAGGATGCAGTCTGGGGAAGAGACCAGGTCAAGATCTAAATACATGCATGCCTTTTAGGGAAAGGAACAGACCCTGGACTAGTGAGTTGGGAACAGAATCTTGGCTTGTAACTTCTACACCAGGCCAAGTCAAGAGATACTCCTAATGGCCATACACCTAGCCAAGCCAAAGGATATTCCCAATTGCCCTTCCCCTCCATTTACTTCCTTAGCAAAGCCTTGAGTGCATGTGATAACGATAGAGAGGTCACTGCTCGACACTAGAGATGTTTCAGTTTGTCCTACAAGACCCAGATATATTGGCAGCAGAAAAGCCGATTCAGCATTTTGATACCCCTTGCTACTATCCTTGGATATGCCTGGTCCAGGGGACAATCATAGCCATGGCTAGGGGCATCAATTTGAGGGATTGGCAACATGTCCAGGTTGTGCAGGCCAAACCTGAACGTAAACATTGTGGGTCCTCTCTCTCTACTAGACAATGGCAGCTTGTATCTCCGGAAAAAAAGTTCTACCTTCACTCACAAGGTTCCTAGAACATGCTTCAAGGGTTTCTGTATACAAACTTCTCCAAAATTCCCCCTTGACCTTCTGATCTCCTGTCGTGGCATCGTCTGCCATTTGACAATGCATCTGTCCTACCTATCGCCACCCACGTCCTGATTCTCGGGAACTCTGTATGTGGACCTTGGCCTGTTGCCCGAGCCCTGGTGCTTCACACCAGTCCAAGGCTGTCCATCACCTAAACTTGGACCATTTGGTTACCTCCCTGTTGGTGATAGCTTACGTCCATAGAAATGGCCCAAAATCAATTTGTTTTGGTGACTATAACGTTAAAGGGGTTGGCCACTTTACCTCATGTTTATTGTAATGTGTGTGGGGGCAGGATAGGAAGTAATTTACCAATATTCATCTATTAATAGTCCTGCTTCACTTTCTTGATATGTAAAGTGAAGCCTCCTGTCTCTTACCTCATCATTTTACCTCATCATTTTACCTCATCAGCCAGAGACTCCTGTCCATAAAATGGCCGCAGATGAAGGGTCATGTGATCTCTAACTGTCTATGAGCAATCTCCCTGCCAGGACCGTAGTCTTATATTCATGATACCGTCTTAAGGTCCTGGCAGTGTGATTGCTCATGGACAGATAGAAATCACATGACCCTCTATCTGCGGACATTTTATGGTCAGGAATCTCTGGCTGATGAGGGGAAAGACATGAGGCTTCACTTTACATATCAAGAAAGCAGAGCAAAACTATTAGTAGATGGATATTGGTAAATTACCTGATATCCTGCCCCCAACACTTATTAACATTACAAAAACATGAGGTAAAGTGGCCAACCCCTTTAAGATGATCCACTACAGTAAAACACAGCTTCAGCTCAGCCTTACCTGCTATGTCATGTGCTAGGTCTTTGATGAGATGCCCCACTATGGCGTATGCGGCAGCTACCACCACCACCCCGGCCATGAGCAGATAGATGACAGCTCGGGGCAGAGGGATGAGCTCCATTTCCATCGGCTTGTAATCGGCATACGTGGGGTTGTCATTGGACACAGAGTATTGGTAAGACGCCTGTTGCTGAGTGCGGCTGACGGTGAGGTTCAGGGTTGATCCGGGCTCAACCTCCATTTCCTGAAGAGAAGGTTGCAATGTCTTAATATGAGTCTATTCAGGGTCGTAGTACTGGCGGTATTATATTTATACTATATATAATACTACACGGTGTTCACTCTTCTAGGACTACCAGCTACATATCACAGACTAACATAAGACTGTAAGCTCTTCAGGCAACTATACCTGCTGTAAGCTCAGATCCACATCTGGAGTCTAGAGGGAAACTTAAAGGAGTAATCCTAGGTTGTTCCGAATTTATCAGGCAGTCAATAGCCCTATTAAAATATGAAGTGTAAAGGACACCCCTGTACCAGCAGGGTCCACTCCATCCTTTACTGGGCCAATCAGTAGATTCATGGACATGTAACTGATGAGACTGGGAGCCCAGTGCCGGAATCTCTCAGAAATTGCTTAGCACAGCGCTGGGGTATCACCAGCATTCCCTTCTGGGGATAGGGGATAACCCCCATTAAAGACCAGCACATCTATGTGTTATAAAAAAAGTTACAGGCAGTTAAATTTTGTGGAGAATTGGGATCTCTATCTTTATTCCTAACTAAGGTTGTATATCTTCTGCTTATCTTTAAAATGACAACAGAAACATGGATCTAAATGCTAAAGAGTCCAAAAAAGAAGCACTTTTCTCTGCTCATTTCCACATGATTTTGGAGAAGATTTTTAATAGGTAAATGGACGAGATTTCACATAAAAGAGGGAATTCTAGAAATTACATTTAAATCACTGCCTGAGGGGGCTGGTAGTTTAATGGGGTAAAGTCTGAAGCCCCTTTAATTTAGAAAATTTTAGGTATACGCCTTTAAGCTCTCTACGCGCTATAGCTCCTCTGTATATGAAGAATAATACTCACTTTTCAGCTGTTATGCTCTGCAGGTAGGTTGCTGGTGGTCTCCGCAGTAGAATGGTGGATGTGTGTGCCCTCCGCACAGCCTGATAGTGACTCCCTCCGCATCACTGTGTGCTACTGGCACAGCTCGGCTTGTGACATAACCCCAGATTACCCTCCCGGGGAGATGATGCCAACTGCTAGCACAGCTTAATCCCTACGTCACATCCCAATATGTTCTCATTATTCCTCATATCATGTGTTGTTCTTGTCTTCTTTCCTACATTTTCTACTTATTACTGAACTCCATATGCTTCAATGTAACCTCTGACCTAGGCTTAGGTCAGATTTTAGGGCTGCGTTTACATTGTAGCTGCATAGAGGAGTGTTATCATTCTCGTGCTGAAACACAATGGACTCCTGGTGACAGTGGCCTCAGTCTGGAAAATCAGAACTAGACCCCAAATAGACTCCATGATTAGGACGCAACCGGCTCCAGCTCCGGCTCTGAAATTTTAATCTCATAATTCGGACCCCAGAATAGAACCTGAAATTCACTTAAAGTGGTTTCCCCAAGATTCGGTGTTCGGTCTTTCTCGTAGGATGGGGGATAATATGCTGATTGATGGGGTCCGACTGCTGGGACCCCACGGATAACGCAACTGCAGGTCTCTTTCCCAATAATAAATGGAGCGACGGGCTGAGTGTGTGCCATGACGCTCTATTAGCCTCCAGACGGAGGTGATCTCCGTTTGTGGAACAAGGACGGTGTGCACAGGACCCAACACAGTCACGCATTCCTCTTAACCCCTTAACAACTTGGCCCTTTTTGGTTTTTGCGTTTCCATTTTTCACTCCCATCCTGCAAAAAATCTAGAACTTTTTTTTATGTTTCCTCGTACAGAGCTGTATGTGGACTTGTTTTCTGCATAACAAATAGTAATTGTACCGCTGGCGCACTGTTACAGATCTGCAGCAATGACAGGTCCTGGAGTCTGCTGTGAGGGCATCTGATGGCTGTTCCCCAATGACGTCGCAGGGAATAACAATTAAAGGTGATAGGGTGGTGCCCAATTCGTTAATGGCCACCATCTCCATGTAATACAATGTGGGTTACCTTCATGGGGCACCCACTTTGAGGTTGAGTTTACACAATGGTGCACATTTACTTACCCGTCCCTGTGCGTTCCCCGAGGTGCATCGTCTGGCGATAATTCACTGTGCCGCAATTCACTTACATTGTGCGCCCGATATCCTGCATTAGTCGCCCCCTGTTTAGGTCCGCCGGAGTTCTCCTTTTTCTTCCCAGTGTATGTAAGTGCATGGCTTGTGACACAATTTAAACGTTAAATCCCGCGCTCAGTCCACATCTGTCGGATCGTCCGACGGCCTGCCCCCCGATTTGTGTCGCATGAAAGCCGACGCCCCTGCGCCAAAATCCGATCGTGTACACCAAAACCCCCTGCTAAATGCATCGGAATATCCGACGATAGTGTGGTCTGCAGACCCTTAGTAAATGAGCCCCAATGTGTAATAATAATAATTCCTTTATTTATATAGGACACACAGATGAAGGAGAGGTCCACAAAGAATGATTTTCCAGTGAAAATCCCTTTGAAATTTGGTAACCTGACAGTTGTCTTACACAATAATACAGATACCAAAATGCTCCCTTTTTTAAGTTTTTAAGTAATCATGACGCATCCATAGTTTGTGCAGAAGTCCTGCTTTCTTCTCTGCTGCGTCCATGCGGAGCTCCGAAGCCGGCAGGTCCGATGACGGCATCACCTCGCGCCTGCCGGCCTCTGTGCTGCACAGCCAATGCAAAATGATAATGTAGAGAGCTGACGGCTTCCTGAGTCACCAGTGCACTCAACTCTTTCTCCGTCCTGAGAACGCCGATATAATTGAAGTCGGGACGGAGACCGCGTTGAGCCACGCCCCCTCGCTTCTACAGCGAGGATCCCCGGAGTATGTGAAGCCACGCCCCTTTAGGATTCTTTCTGATTCGTTCCCGCCGGCTCCGCGGTCATTTTGAAAATGAAGCTCCGCCCCTTCTGCTTTCCCGCCTCCTGACTCTGTGAGGAAATTGTGATGTATACAAGAAACAGCGGCCGCCATGTTTAATTGTTCATGAAGAAAGTGAAGGGAGCTGTACAGCTCTTCTCTGTCACCTGGGGAAATTATTTTGCTTTTTCACTGCTTTAAAAAGTCATTGTGTAGGTGTCATGTGTGGGTTACATTTGTTATTACCCTGTGTGACAGATTAGAGGAGCCCCAAATATTACATCATCTTATAACATCAGAAAATAATTAAATACGTATATTTTATAGATAAAACAAGGTTTTTTTGTGGTATAAAACTATAATAAGAACAATATGTATTTACCATTGACACTACAACTATAAAATGTATATTTTTGATCTAATTAAAAAGGTTTTTTTTTTTTTATCATAATCTCCAAATCTGAAAATAATGAAATGTAAATATTAATGACTTTTATTTTTTTTTACATTTTATTGAAGGGTTTTTGTTTCTTTTTTTCAGGGTGGGCTTTAGTTTTTCTAGGGTACAAACACTGTTTAATTTTTTGATTATTTATTCATTTTTTGGGGGCGAGGTGGCATTATTTTGTAAATTATGATGTCAATGGTGGATAAATATTGGGACATTTAAAGTTCCCCTTGCAGCAATAGCAATAAAAATGTTATTATTTTATTAATTAATATGTACACTTCTGAGTGATCGCCAATACCGCTTTTACGCAGGAATTTAGGAGATGGTCTCCATCCTTCTAAAATCAACTTTTACAATTATGCTAAAAAGCTCTAGGAAGTGTAACCAGAACCACTGCTTTAGCTTCACAGGCTGTAACACTGCACAGGAGCACTTCCCTATCCCACTGTCCTGTTGTGAGATTACATCAGGCAGAGGGAGGGAGAAATGCTGAGGGAGTAGAGGGGCACAGTGTAACAGCCTGTCTAGCCAGTGCATGGAGGGGCTTCTGGCTCATTAGCATAATTTTAAAAATTGATATTAGAAGGAAGAAGGCCATGAATAACAAATATAAGTAGATTTCACAGTCACAGTGCCTGGATCTATGAGTAAGTGTCCCTGGATTATCAGGCTGGATTTTGACAGTAGATTTCCCTTAAAGGGATTGTCCAATGAAAGTAATTTATCCACAGGATAGAGATGGTAATTTACAGATTTCTGAGGATGCGACTCCTGTGATCACCAGCAATCGGGATCATGGAGGACTATGTCATGATCCACTACTGTTGGTTACTTTCATGGGGCACCCACTTTAAAGGACACATGTCATCAGGTCTGTGTCACTTGTCCTGTCACCTCTACCTGTTGGAGCAGCTCACAAGGATCCATCCCAGCCTTTATCTAGTTATTTCATACATTAATCATTGTAAAATCATCTAGTTTTTATCATGTAAATGAGGCTGGTCACATGGTCAGAGGCAGTGATGTCACCCCTGTTCCCCCTCCCCTCTCCTCCCCCTGCTCATGTCTGTGTGTAATGTATAGTAAAGCATGGCTAGTGTGTGTGCTGCATCTGCTGACATGCTGCATCCTCCTAATATACAGGTGAGAGACACAGACATCAGCTACACATGAATCTGACATGTTCTGCTGTAACATGGCTGCCTGGAGCTGCTGTATCTCTCCTATACACACACACACAGGCTGCAGGGGGCGTGGCCACCAGCACCAGGAAGCACATCATTATACAGCCTCACATCATTATACAGGCTGTCAGTCATGCACTGGGGGTGTGGCCACCAGCACCAGGAAGCACATCATTATACAGCCTCACATCATTATACAGGCTGTCAGTCAAGCACTGGGGGTGTGGCTGTGCCTCCCACTCATGAATAGAGTGGACAGCTTGAATATGCTAATGCTTCATTGGACATTTCACAGGTCATTTGCATACAGCTTTAGGACCTCATTGCTTAGGGTTACAGGCATGTAGAGGGACAATGAAGGGATAGATGCAATGCTCTCTAATGGCAGTTTATGAAAATATATTTAGTTTAGGGGGGTTATTTTGCATGACGGGTTCTCTTTAAATAAAGATTGTGTATTGAAATGCGAGTGAAACTCCCCCCCCACCACAGAACACGTATCTGCTCTGACTACAATGCTTGCGTTCGGAACATGAGGAGGAGTTTTGGTTAAGAGGAAGAGTTTCTCCCGATGAAATCCACTAAACATCTTGACATCCCCCCTCGCCACTCAAACATGTTACATATGTAAAAGGGGAGATTATACGCGATTGCGCAGATGCCCTAGGTGCTACTGACTGTCACATCTGAAGGCCGTGTTCACACGCTGCGCCTGAGCTATGCTTTGAAAACTAAATTCCAGCGCAATTGGGAAGTAGTTAAACTAGTAACACATGTTAACTGGAAAAACACATGATGCTCAATCCCAATTGCAAGCGTTTAGGTGTAAACGCATGCGAGTTTCAGATTTAGGCCGCATTCACACGATCTTAGGGGGATGTATGTAGGACATGTCCTTTATTTCTTTTTTACCACGTTACTTAAATGTAAAAATTGACCATAGAAGGTAACATTATTTTATTTTTCTTCTCCAGTTCTCTTACATTTTCCCCTCTGGTGACTGTTCCTGACGATCTAAATGGCAGACAAAGAGATGGGTCAGAGAGAAATACGTGAAGAATCCGTAAATTCAGGTGCCGAGCGGGCCGGCCCATCTGATAGTCAGGCCTCTACTAGGTGAGATCTGCTCATTGAAGAACACATCCCTAGAAAGTATTCATGCCATGGTTACCAGGGTACAGAGCGCACTCCTGATTAAAGGAAACCTACCATTTGATTTCATTATGAAGCAAACATACCTTGAGAATGCTGTAGCTACACTGATGCAGACACATATCTTGTTTTATCCCTGAGTTGAGTTGTTTTGCTAAAAAAAACAATAACATTCAGGATTTTGTGAAAGCTGGATTGCATACTGGCTAACACACTATACAGACTAATCAACCTGAGCTAGATAATATATACACAGCAGCTGAGGGATGGTGCAGCGATTGATTACTTCTGCCTGTCAGGCACAACACAGTGATTACATCGTTCTCGGAACGCTGGACCATGCTCACAGTGGTCCGGCATATTCATGAGGGGGCGGTCCGAGGCACTGCTTCTTTCCCGGACAGCCCATACAATGCCATAGGCCGGCGGTGACTGCCAGGCTTCATGCGGCAGACACCTCCTCAAACCGCCCCCTCATGAATACGCTGGACCGCTGTGAGCATGGTCCGGCGCCCCAAAGGTATGGCAGTGCAGTGTTTGCTAGCTTTATCGGAAGGTTCTGATAATGCTAGCAGTTCAATACTGCTAAAAATGTGGTAAAGCTAGGAGCCGCTTACTTTAGTAAGCGGCTCCTAGTGTGTTTTTTTTTTAATTTAAGAGGAGAAGCGCGGAGCAAGGCCCATAAGTGACAGAGCTTTATCATTTATAATTGTATAATTGTTTTCTCATCAAAACCACTCAGCTCAGGGATTAAACAAGATATGCTTCTGCATCAGTGTAGCTACAGCGTTCTCAAGGTATGTTTGCTTCATAATGCATCAAATCACATGGTAGGTGTCCTTTAACACAGACACCATGACAGTGTAATGGCCTCATGGGGTTCGTGAGCTAGACACACAAATTGTGTACCTTGAATCAACACTGATATCACACGTCCACATTTTATGCGGATTCACATGCATCTGAATGAGCCCTAAGTTTATTGGTGGTACTTCGGTGTCCTCGATTCAATCTTGGACATTTACTTTTTGCAATGAGGCCAACCCAATGATTGGTTAAGAGCTGAAGGTCCATAGCATTGATCCTGTCATCTCCAAAACAGAAAAAATGCAGTGCACGGGTTTTTATGGAGCAGCGTTCTTAACCTTCATGATTCTGCAAGCCTTTTATACAGTACAGGCAGTCCTGCACCTATGGCTAAGGTGCAGTAAATTGCAAACATCCAGAGGTCCTTTTGTAACTAGGGGTCATCTGTAAGTCGGGAGTTCTTAAGTAGGGGACCGCCTGTACAACATGTTGTGGTGACCCCCAACCATTAAATTATTTTCGTGGCTACAGTTATGAAACAACTCATAATCATAAACTCATCCGTGATTGGCAGTAACTCCTCCCCAGTGACTAAATTGTGTCTAAAAGCGCAATTCAAAAACAGCATTACCTCCAAGATTCTTGGAAAAACCCCTTTAAGATTGCTGACCTATCTTAACCCCTTGCCACAAACTACTGTACGTCAGTGTGCTGCTAGGGGATTATAAAGAGGGATCACAGGCTGAGTCATCTCCATATAGCACAGGAGTTTGCTGCATATTGCTGGCACCAGTCTTACACTGGGGGCAGGACGGATCTAGGACAAGTGGATATGAAACAGGATAGACCATGATAGGAAGTAGACCATGGGAGACCGTAAGAGGAAGCTGATCTAGCCTCTTGGTGTCAGTGTGGCTCTGGAGTGGAGTCCTGGTTCTTAGGAAATTACCATTAGTTTTTATGCTTTGTGAACCAAACATAACTGGAGAATAGTGTAGCAACACTGATGCAGAAACATATCTTGTTTAATCCCTGGTTTTGCTCAAAAACAATTATAAAATTCAGGACATTGGGAAAGCTGGGTGCCTACATAAACACATTGGGGGACATTTACTATGGTGTTTCCGCCAGTTTTGTGGCGCTTTCACCGCATGTTCTGCTCTCAGACCTATTTATTAGCTGTCGGGGACAGAAAAAATGACTTTTTCCGTCTGCTCCGACTCTTCTCCGAAAAGGGGCGTGGCTTTGGCAGAGTGGAAACTCAGACAGAATTAATATGTGTCACAGTCATTTTTGGGCGCTGTAAACTGGCGGAAAGTAGACCAAAAGAAAACTGGTCTAGCAGGGACTGTTGGACACATTTCTGGTGCTCGGGACAGATTTTGGTCCCAGGGACAGAAAATGGTCTCGGGGACAGAAAATGGTCTCGGGGCCAGAAATGTCTCTGCACAGCTCTACAATATTAAATGTGTGTCTTCTTTCCGAGAGCAGGTCGGTAACAAAGCCAATGCAGACACCGACACTTTAAGTAAATGTCCCCCAATATACATGGAGCTTCCTGAACTGTCCAGACAGGACCAATCAACCTGTGCTGGATGACTCATATACAACAGCTGGGGGATGGTGTAGCGATTGATTGATTACTTCTACCACTTGGTTCAGGTTTCTTTAAGACCATTGGAAATACGCGCTTTCTGGAAATATGTCTTAGACCGCGGTCACACGTACCGCTAGGCGTCCGTTCATAACGCCACGCTAGCGTGTGATCGGCTTATCAATCGCATGCGTTTCCCTGGAAACGCATGTGTGTACGTGTCGACCTCCCCCTGTGCGCTAGCGTCACATTATGACGGGCCCCAAGCGGAACGTGTGACCGCGGTCTCCGGCGACCTCTGTGAAAGGGACATTCAACCCCAAAGGGGTCGAGATACACAGGTTGAGAACCACTCCTATAGAATAACAGCAAAAATACTGAAGCTAAAACCGACCGAAATCTGACCCTTTTCATGCCACAGTGACCTATTTGTCAGGGAGGTAAACACCAAAGTATTTAGTGCTAATTTCCTCACTGGATTACACAGGATTTCATTAATTAGAAAGGACTTTTATTTCAATTAATGAACTACTGCCAAGTTAATTCTGTTAACAATGTTTACTATCAGGTCTGTATCCAGGGACAAAATATGTCAGGTTAAGGTGTGTTTCAGACTAACATTTGCTCACCTGGGCCTTAGGCTAAATTCAGACCATTCGCCGCCAGGGAGAGGAGGAGTGGGTGGGCGTTGCATACTCCCACCCCTCTCCATAGAGAAACATGGCAAACTGCGCCATATTCCAGGGAAAGATAGGACATGTCCTATCTTTTCCCCAGCTACGGAATGGTAACGTGCTGCATTTGTGCTGCACCGTACCACTCCATATGGTGCTGTGCGCTCATTGCTGGCCTGTGGGGGATGTACATCCGATGTATATATGAATGCGGCCTTAGCCCTAGCGAGCATACAGCTGCGCACTGGAGAGAGGAGGCGTGATCACTGCATACATGGTGCCCGGCCGTACATATGGGAAAAGATAGTGTGCTCTATAGCTTTTCAGTGGATGTGCACAGTGCAGTTACACCACTGCGGGGTCTCCATACCATGGCCGGGAGCCCTAGGCCGGTGCCACACGCACCGCTTTGTCTGCGTTTGCCTCGGCCCAATCCCATCGGCGTTTCTATGGAAACGCCTGCTATAGGGAACGAGCCGCTGGTGTTTTGAAATTAACACAAAACACCGGCGGCTCGTTCCCGACTGCAGGCGGTTCTATAGAACCGAGGCCCGCCACCGTGGGCGCAGCTTTGTCTGCGTTTTCAAACGCAGACAAAGCGGTGCGTGTGGCACCGGCCTTAGGGTGATGGCACATGTGGCGTTTTTTCAAAAACGGACTGCTCAAAAACGGCCCAAAAACGTGTTCAGAACACCACGTGCTCCATCCCACAGCGGTTTCGGATCGGAAAAAAACACGTGCGTTTTTGACCAGTTTGAGATAATTGGTCAAACCTGTCAAAAACGCATGCGATTTTTAACGCATACGTTTTTTTACGATTTGAAAACGCACTAACTAAAAACGGCCTAAAAACGCCACGTGTGTCTTCACCCTGGCTTCTGCGGATCGATATCCTGCAGCAAACTGTGCAGCTGGATATCAGTCCCTCACACATTAGTGTGAAAGAGGCCTTAACCTGACTTGTCTCTGGATATACACCTAGTTTTGAAACTTATTACAAACCCATTGGGCAAAACGCCTGCGAGTTGTCACCACAACAAAGAGAGAGTGTTTTACATTTTTAAAAATTATCAATACAGAAAAAAAAGCTTAAAAAGAAACCGGTTTGAAAAAAAGGCTTAATTGCATCTGTAAATGTGACCTGACCAAGAGGTTAAAAGACCCGGACTAGAAGCCTCGTAGGTCATCATCTCCATGACGAGGATTAGGTTGGGTTTTGTGCGTATAGGACAGACCGGTAATATTAGTATTAGAGTTGTCTGAATTCCTTTACTTGTAGCGTCTTTGATGTGTTTTATCAGCAGATTTTTATATCCTAAGGCTAAAAATACACAACCGTGATTGGTCCATAAATCACGGACCGTACACTTTTCCAATTCCACAAACCAAACAGTGCTGAGTAGAGACTCCAAGCATCACAGTGTATATTTTATCTTTATATACTGTAGTATATGTTCCTTCCTCAGCACTATGTCCAGTCTGTGACATCCGTCCATCGCACAATCCGTGACTCACAGCTTTTAGGACTGAGGAATGTTTTCACTATATGTGACCCTGGCTTTGAGGTCCATACCATATGGGTTAAAGGGAACCTGTCACCAGATTTTACCCTATTAAAGTACTAGCCCTCTGAAGTTGAGTGTGAAATGTCCTTTCTAGACATCCCTCTTTTATGTGAAATGTTTTGCCTATGAACAAGAATTCTCCAAAGTCAAGTGAAAATGAGCAGAGAAGAGTCATATTTGCTTGAGATGAGTCAAGTTTTGATGCAGCAGCAGGAGCGTCACTTCAGATACCTCTATCTTTGTTTCTTCAATACCCAGAAACATAGTGTTGGTGTCATATTAAACATAAGAATCTTGTCTTTCAGATCAGATCGGTTCTGCTAGCTTAAAATAATTCTTATCTTTAATATGACAACATATTTCTAGGTCCCATAGAATGGAAGATAGGGGTGTCTGAAGTGACCCTCCCCCTGAAGCCTCTAAGCATGACTCTTCTCAAGCAAATATGACTCTTCTCTGCTCAACAGGCGAGATTTTACATAAAACAGGGAATTTTAGAAAGGACATTTCATCCCCTACCTGAGGGGACTGGAAGTTTAATGGGGTAAAATTTGGTTACAGGTTCCCCCTAAGTCTGGGGTGTTTTCCTCTTGCATACATTAGGTGTCTATTTCCATTTATTTTCCATCAATTAGGTGCAATAACAATCTGCTGTATAATAATGTATTATTTTGAGACGATGGAACAATAGCACCACCTTGTGGCCAAGTTACAGGGATGTATTTAAAGCAAATGACCAAGATTGTTGTACATTTTAGCTTTTCATTACAACTGGGCCCGACGCCATCCCTGGTAGAGATGAAATCAGAATCGACTAATAGACACCTTGTGCACCTCTGTTGCCGTCACATGCCTGTACACATCACATGCTACAAATAAATAATCTCACATCATTTTACATGGTATAAAAACTATCTCTAGTCACTAAGGAATTTTCTATTGATCTGGCAGCAAGGCCGGGCCTTCAACACCCAGTCCTGGATGTGAAGCAGCAGGCACCAGCGGCACCTCTGAAGGAAAGACTACAAACTATTTCGCTGCCCTGGACTCCAGTGTGGAGGTGCTACAGAGCCGCGCACAAACCCTGATTGATAAGATCAATGAAGGACGCACAAAGGACCAAACCATGATGAAGAACTTTAACACAAACCTTAATATCAAGGTAATGGCTTCTATCATTATTATATGATCAAAAGGTATGGAGATAATTCACTATAACAACAACTCCCCCATGTTTCCTAGCATAATAAATAGCACATCCCATATACATGTCTATAATAAGACTAGTCCAGTAATTTGGGGTAAGAAGACAGGGCCCCATAGCAGACTTCTTAATTGGGCCCTACACCCTCAGAAAATATACATATTTTGTATACTTGGACATTTATGCACAGATATATACATTTATACACACAGATCTGTCCCAGTAGCTGCTGAGCACATTGGGGTAGTACATGGCAGGAATTAGAGATGAGAGGTCCTGTCGTTCTGCTGTGTTCTCCTTCAAGATTTCTTATCTGAGCTTCTGGCTCAGCTGTGTACTGTGCACTGTTATATACATATTATGCTGTACATTGTAGATAGCAGAATATGTATAAAGTAAGGCTTTAGTGTCTCAGATCGGATGCTAGGGCCCCCTGACACTGTAGGCCCCATCGCGGCTGCTACCGCTATGATGACGGCCCTGGCTTGTGATTATAAATTATTTATATATACAGAGAAACAAATGCAAATCTGCATTTCTGTGCGCAATGGGCGTGGCCGTGAGTTACGGTGCATCCAATTGTCATTTGCATATAAATAAAATATAACATTTCCCTGCCTTTAGGGTACAGATTTCTGCAGAAAGAAAGCCCAACCTAAAACTATGCCGAAGCATAAAATCGCTGTATTCAGATTAATGCAGATTTGCCAACATACCCAGGAATATGTTATATCCATGTGGGCATGGAGGGGAATAGAGGGGCACGGCTGCGGTTGGAGTGGCCGGGCGCAGGGCGTTCCTGCCCCGTGCCTGCATTCTAATGCAAAACCAGCAAACTTTTGTTTTAACAAAAAACTAGGCTAGACCTGGCCAGCCAGATACAAAGAAATTAATTTCTATATCCTCTAAAACAATGCAGCATGAATGGACGTCCTTAGGGGCGTTATCACTTTTTGGGCTCTTAAACTAAATTGTAGAGATTAGTCGTCCCCTCCCCACAACATATTTCTGTAATCAGCTTTCAGCACATTATTGTCACCGCATTATATCCCCTGAGGATGCAGGTAGCCGGAGCAATTAGAGAGCTGCACAGAACATCCTCTGCCGTGACTTACAGCGCGCAGCAAAGTGATTTCACCTCCAGCTGTGACGGAGAAACTACAAAACATCCCTATAGTCCAGAACACAATCTGCATCTCACTATTAGATTTCCTGGCAGTCGCTGATGAATGATAATTTTCTAATTTGGCAAAAACCAGGAAGTTACCGCATGTGACTGGCAAAAGCGGAAAATCTCGAAATAATCACAATTATCCAAGCACGTAGTAGTGGGCGCTTTTCCACGTGAGGGTCTCGTTGAGTCGTGGCTTTTTGTCTGGCAGGTGGCAGATGTGTCCCGGCGTCTGGAAACCAGAATGTACACGATGTACGAGCAGAACAACGCGCAGCTAGAGGTCAGGCTGCAGGAGCTCACCGAGGTCATAGAAAGGATCAGGCAGCTGCAGGACGAGCTCAAGCAAGTGTGTGACACCGTGGTCACCGTCTACGAAGACCTGGGCCTACAGCACAGCTGAGAGCACGGGGACCCCACCATGTGCAGGCTACATTGACCCGGACATGGCTTCCACTTCACAGGTGTTGGGAGTTTTCTTCTCAAACAGCCATTTATGTTCTGCAGTATTCTGTGTTGTGTTAACAGGACGAGGAATTAGAAGATTCTCTCTCCACTGGCAAAATCTTTAAATAAAAGTTTCTCCCAGGTGAAAGCTTTACGTGTTATTGGAACTAGACCAATCAATACTGAGCTGTATTTTTGGTCTGTGTTAGGGTGCAGTCCATTGTTTTAATTTAAGTAAGACTTCGGAAATCCATTCACTTGCCATCAAAACATTGTTGTTGGAAAGTATCATCAGAATCAAATCTGCTGCATTGCTATCTACCTCTGGACCGCTACATTTTAGCTTAAGGGGGTTTTCCTACAAAGAAATGTTAGGCCCTATCCATGGGATAGGGCCCATCTTGCTGGTCAGTGGGGGTCTCAGTGCTGAGACCCCCACAAATCCCAAAAACGAGGGGTCCATCGGAATGTGAATGAAGCGACATTATGCATGTGTGGACAGCATTTCACTAATATTAAGGGCATGTTTATATGTTGTGTTTACCATTACACTTACATTGTTTTTAATGCACATGAAATGTTAACACAATGTAAACGCAATGTGTGAACGCAGCCTAATGAGTAAGATGTTGCCCTTCTACAGCCACATAGGAGTGAATTGAGCGCCAGTCATGCACCCCCTGCGCATGCCCACATGTTAAGTCTGCATTGTAAATATTGCATTATGTAAACACAATGTTGATGTTACGCTAACACAATGTGAACAAGGCCTGAAGCACTTCATTCACAGCGGCAGTTTGTTCCCCTATTCTGCAGATTGCTGGTGGTCCCAGTGGTCCCTTTAAACCAGTGCAAATTAGCTGGTTAGTTTTAGATCAACATCAAGCTATGGTCACCAAACACCCTTTTGGGTCTCGCATTAACAAATATGACAAAAAAAAAAATCAGCTTTTATTTCAAAACTAAAGATTTTTATTTGAACCGTGAGAATTTTTCGGACATCTCGCACCGTCCACTACATTGCCACTTTTAAAATCTGTAAGATTATGAATAGTCTGTAAGACCGGGATCTGCAGGATGTTACCGTCATCTCAGAGCTGACGCCAGTGTGGACGGTAGCTGAAGGAGTCGTATAATAAGAGTGACCGCAGATGGTCCGTCTCCATATTTTCACACATGTACAAACCTATAGCAGCAGCAGCAGGACACAGATTTATATACTGAATAGCTTGTGTGACACGGAGCATGTCCTGCGACCTCTACCCCAGGGATATCCAGGACACATTTACTTGTTTACAGTGAAGGCCTGAAGTCCTGTGATGGCTCGTCCCAGGATCAAGGCGTGGACATCGTGAGTGCCTGCACAGGAGAGGAATATTCAATATCAGCTCAATGCCCGACCAACTATACAGGCCTCCCCTGTGTGCAGATGTCACGCTACATACATACCCTCATACGTGTTCACTGCCTCCAGATTCATGACGTGTCTGATGATGTGGTACTCATCCGAAATCCCATTCCCTCCCAGCATATCCCGGGCCTGGCGGGCGATGTCCAGAGCCTTCCCACATGAATTCCTCTTCAGCAGAGAGATCATTTCTGGAGTCGCTCTACAAGGAGAAGATGAGTTACTACTACACATAGAAGGAATCACTGACATTTCCAGGGGTTTCCATAAATTTGTGGCCAAAATGTACCGATCCACAAATCCGGCACCTACTTGTCCTCATCCTTTAGACGCCCAAGTTGCAGACAAGCCTGCAGTCCGATGGTGATCTCTGTCAGCATATCCGCCAGCTTCTTCTGTATCAGCTGGTTCCTGGCAAGGGGCACACCAAACTGGACCCTGTAAGGCAAAAAGAAGGTTGGCATGGGGGGTCCCATGTGCCACACTGGTCACATCACCACTAGTAACATACAGAGGGTACTGAAAGTATTCAGACCTTTTTAAATTCTTCACTCATTGCAGCCAAATGCTGAGATCAAAAGAGTTATTTTTTTTTTTTGCACATTAATGTAAATTCTTCCCCCGTCTTCACAGAAAAAAAAACCAAATAAAGATAATTTAGCTAATTTATAAAAGGAAATCAACCAGTATGAAAAAGTAAAAAAAATATCACTAAAAATACTCACCTCCACTCCTCTTAATCCGAGCCCTTGTTTTCTCTAGTCTTGACACGCCGGGATCATCTAGAAAAGAGACTTCTAAAGAGCAGGTTGGAACGTGTGGACGAGATGTCCGGTGCTGCGGGCTGCTAATTATGCACACCTCCTGTACCTCCCTCTCCCATGCTGGGAGGGGAGATGATGTCACACAGGGGGTGTGCATAATTAGCAGCCCAGAGCACCAGACATCTGGTCCATGCGCTCCAACCTGCTTTTTAGAAGTCTCTTTTCTAGGTGATCCTGGCGTGTCAAAACCAGCGAAGACAAGTGCTGGGATCAAGCTGAAGAGGAGCAGTGAGTATTTTTCATACTGGTGAATTCCTTCAAACATGAAAAACTGAAATGTCACTTGGTCATAAGTATTCAGGCCCTTTGCTGTGACTCTCATATTTAACTCACATGCTGTCCATTTCCTTCTGATCCTCCTTGAGATGGTTCTACTCCTTCATCTGAGTCCAGTTGTGTTTAATTATACTGATTGGACTTGATTAGGAAAGGCTCACACCTGTCTACATAAGACCTCACAGCTCACAGTGTGAATCATGAGGTCTAAGGAACTGCCCAAGGAGCTCAGAGACAGAATTGTGGCAAGACACAGATCTGGTCAAGGTTACAAAAGAACGTCTGCAGCACTCAAGGTTCGTAAGAGCACAGTGGCCTCCATAATTCTTAAATGGGTGAAGTTTGGGTCAACCACAACTCTTCCTCGACCTGGCTGCCCAGTAAAACTAGGAAATTGTGTGAAAAGAGCTTTGGTGAGAGATAAAGAAGATCTCCAAGATCCCTGTGGCTGAGCTCCAGAGATGCAGGAGGGAGATGGGAGTCACCTATCACTGCAGCCTCCAGCAGTTGGGGCTTTATGGCAGAGTCTGGAAGCTTCTCCTCAGTACAAGACATATGAAAGCCGCATAGAGTGCAAAACACATGAGGGATCCCAGACCATGAGGAAGAAGATTCTCTGCTCTGATGAGACGTGGATTGAACTTTCTGGTGTTAAGAGAAAACCTGACGCTGCTCATTACCTGCCAAATACAATCCCAGCAGTGACACATAGGGGGCAGGCTATGGGGGCAGGGACAGGACCACTGGTTGTAATGGAAGGAGAGATGATTACCGCCAAGTACAGAGATATCCTGGGCTGGATACTTTCCGTAGCCGCTGTACGTGTAACATGTAGAGACTATATATGGCTGCAGTACAGGACTTACCTATCCAGTGTGTACTGCCGCGCCGCATGGAAGCAGAACTCTGCCGCGCCCAGTGCCCCCCAGGCGATCCCGTAGCGGGCATTGTTCAGACAACCAAAGGGCCCCTGTAAACAACAGAGTATTACACAGAGCGATACAATGAGGTGCACAGAGAGGTTACACAGCGCACTCTCACCCCCATCCCGGACACTTTGGGCAGGAGGTTTTCCTCCGGAATCTCAACATCTTCCATTAAGATCATCCCGGTGGCGGATGCCCGTAGGGAGAACTTGCCCTCTATTTTGGGGGTGGACAGCCCTTTGGTGCCCCTCTCTATGATGAAGCCTCGGACTCTGCCGTCCTCACACACGGCCCACACCACACAGAGGTCAGCGATGGGAGAGTTGGTGATCCTACGGATACAGAGGTCAGGGATCACTACTGGGATATTACTGGTGACACACAGGGGGGCAGCAGGACCTTACCAGGTCTTGGATCCATTCAGTGTGTAGGTTTTGCTAGTCGGGTTGTAGCGAGCTCTGGTCTCCATCCCAGCTGGGTCACTGCCGTGGTTTGGTTCTGTGAGACCAAAACATCCCAGGAGCTCTCCGCTCGCTGCAATGATAATGTCACGTCATGTATCCATCTACAGCACAGGCACTACTACTACACTGTTATATCCATCT
>WNYA01003800.1:6924-22470 GCA_019512145.1 Engystomops pustulosus
CATAAGGGGTCAGTATTTAGGTCGTTATATTCTTGTACATGAGGGGGCAGTATTATAGTAGTTATAGTATTGTACATAGGGGGCAGTATATAGTAGTTATTTTATGGTACATGGGGCAGTATTATAGTAGTTATATTCTGTACATAGGGGGCAGATTATAGTAGTTATTAGTCTTGTACATAGGGGCAGTATTATAGTAGTTATATTCTGTTACATAGGGGCAGTATTATATAGTTATATCTTGTACATAGGGGGCAGTATTATAGTAGTTATATCTGTACATAGGGGGCAGTATTATAGTAGTTATATTCTTGTACATAGGGGCAGTATTTAGTAGTTATATCTCTGTACATAGGGGGCAGTATAGTAGTTATATTCTTGTACATAGGGGCAGTATTATAGTGTTATTTCTTGTACATAGGGCAGTATTATAGTAGTTTATTCTTGTACATAGGGGCAGTATGATAGTATTATAGTCTTGTACATGGGGGCAGTATTATAGTAGTTATATTGATGTAACGGGGGCAGATTATAGTAGTTATACTTTTGACTAGGGGCAGTATTATAGTAGTTTATTCTTGTACATAGGACAGGGCAGTATTATAGTAGTATATACATACATCATATGGGGGCAGTATATAGTAGTTATATTCTGTACATAGGAGAATATATTGGTACGTATGTTCTTATACTGTTGTTTTTTTGCACTATATTTAGTGTGTCACCGCGTAGACCATTCTAGGACATGAGAAAGCATTTGTAGAATCTCTTGAATTAAATTTTCTTTCAAAACCATGTTCTCTTTTCAGCAGTAAGGACACAGCAGGTTGTAATCGAGACCAATAAAGTACAGTCTTTCTTTGTGAACGCACAAACAGATGACATGTTGTTACATTGATTCCTAGATCACTTTGCGATTTTTGGGGAAATACGCACCAGTGTAGTTAATGATCCTTAATTATGTGCACACTTTCTTTGATGAATGAGTTGCCCCGCCGTGTTTCTCGGGTTGTTCCTCGCCACCAGTTCTCACTCGCCCCAGGTTGCTAAGTAAATCTGTAGTGCTAGCATGCACTAACCTTTTTGGATACATTTCCCCTTTCCTTCTACCTTTCGTACTTCCATCCCCCATCTGGATTACCAATTATCCAGATACAGCACACCACTATAGCTGCCTGTATTAGGTTGACCCCAAGCTTGCACTTCTATTCATATGACGCTGCTGGTGCGTGCATCACTGTGACATACATGACATACTTATCCTGTACTGATCCTGAGTTTACTCCTGTATTATACTCCAGAGCTGCACTCACTATTCTGCTGCTGGTGCAGTCACTGTGTACATACATGACATTACTTATCCTGTACTGATCCTGAGTTACATCCTGTATTATACTCCAGAGCTGCACTACTATTCTGCTGCTGGTGCGTCACTGTGTACTAACTGACATTACTTATCCTGTACTGATCCTGAGTTACATCCTGTATTATACCCAGAGCTGCACTCACTATTCTGCTGCTGGTGCAGTCACTGTGTACATACATGACATTACTTATCCTGTACTGATCCTGAGTTACATCTGTATTATACTCCAGAGCTGCACTCACTATTCTGCTGCTGGTGCAGTCACTGTGTACATACATGAATACTATCCTGTACTGATCCTGAGTTACATCCTGTATTATACCCAGAGCTGCACTCACTATTCTGCTGCTGTGCAGTCACTGGTACATACATGACATTAACTTATCCTGTACTGATCTGAGTTACAATCCTGATTAACCAATACTCCAGAGCTGCACTCACTATTCTGCTGCTGGTGCAGTCACTGTATATACATGACATTACTTATCCTGTACTGATCCTGAGTTACATCCTGCATTATACTCCAGAGCTGCTCTCACTATTCTGCTGCTGGTGCAGTCACTGTGTACATACATGATATTACTCATCCTGTACTGATCCTGAGTTATATCCTGTATTATACTCCAGAGCTGTACTCACTATTCTGCTGCTAGTGCAGTCACTGTGTACATACATGACATTACTTATCATGTACTGATCCTGAGTTACATCCTGTATTATACCCCAGAGCTGCACTCACTATTCTGCTGGTGGTGCAGTCACTGTGTACATACATGACATTACTTATCCTGTACTGATCCTGATTACATCCTGTATTATACTCCAGAGCTGTACTCACTATTCTGCTGCTGGTGCAGTCACTATGTACATACATGACATTACTTATCCTGTACTGATCCTGAGTTACATCCTGTATTATACTCCAGAGCTACTCTCACTATTTTGCTGCTGGTGCAGTCACTGTGTACATATATGACATTACTTATCCTGTACTGATCCTGAGTTACATCCTGTATTATACTCCAGAGCTGCACTCACTATTCTGCTGCTGGTGCAGTCACTGTGTACATACATGACATTACTTATCCTGTACTGATCCTGAGTTACACCCTGTATTATACTCCAGAGCTGCACTCACTATTCTGCTGCTGGTGCAGTCACTGTGTACATACATGACATTACTTATCCTGTACTGATCCTGAGTTATATCCTGTATTATACTCCAGAGCTGTACTCACTATTCTGCTGCTAGTGCAGTCACTGTGTACATACATGACATTACTTATCCTGTACTGATCCTGAGTTACATCCTGTATTATACCCCAGAGCTGCACTCACTATTCTGCTGCTGGTGCAGTCACTGTGTACATACATGACATTACTTATCCTGTACTGATCCTGATTACATCCTGTATTATACTCCAGAGCTGTAATCACTATTCTGCTGCTGGTGCAGTCACTATGTACATACATGACATTACTTATCCTGTACTGATCCTGAGTTACATCCTGTATTATACTCCAGAGCTACACTCACTATTTTGCTGCTGGTGCAGTCACTGTGTACATATATGACATTACTTATCCTGTACTGATCCTGAGTTACATCCTGTATTATACTCCAGAGCTGCACTCACTATTCTGCTGCTGCTGGTGCAGTCACTGTGTACATACATGACATTACTTATCCTGTACTGATCCTGAGTTACATCCTGTATTATACCCCAGAGCTACGCTCACTATTCTGCTGCTGGTGCAGTCACTGTGTACATACATCACATTACTTATCCTGCACTGATCCTGAGTTACATCCTGTATTATACTCCAGAGCTGCACTCACTATTTTGCTGCTGGTGCAGTCACTGTGTACATACATGACATTACTTATCCTGTACTGATCCTGAGTTCGAGGCAAACTTTACTGGTTAGGGCCCCAATCGGTAGTAAAATGACTAACAGGTATTAACTCTTTAAATGCCGCTGCCAAAATCTCTAGTTGCATTTAAATTACCTTTAGTCGTGTGTGCAGGTAGCATTACGGCAGTGGTACAGACCGCCACCATTTTGGGGTGGATCGAAGCTCCCAAATACATCATCGGGAGCAACAACCCTTACCAAAACGGTGGAGTGCTGCTAGAAAACTGGCGTACAAGAAATGTTATATGTCCCCTGTGACTTTACTACCAGAGTGAATTGAAAAAAGAAGTATTTATAGTACTTTATTCCTAGTAATTATTATATTGTGACCCATTCAATGATTTATGGTAATAATTTTTTTCTGTAATCTCTATATCTACTTATAGACATGTAATAAGTGCAGCCGTCTCTGCCGGTCTATAGGGTGGAATATTAAGAATGACGTGCGCTCCATGAATGGACAGCTGGAGATTCCTCAAGGTGCAACACGGAGGGTATCAGACATTTGTCAGGCTTTATTTGATCAGGAAGCAGAACCATCCAGTCTGCTCACCTGCCCCGATCATTGCGATCATTCCTTGATTGATCCTGACAAGCCGATTATCACACGCTGACACCCAGGCACTTTACTGCATCAAGATTACAGCAGGTACTGCTCCTCCGAGCCCCATGGAGAAGAGAGATGGCATGGACAGCGACTGATCAGTAACCATAAAAGATGCGTGAGATTAAGAGATGCCAAATTTTGTTCCAATTTTGTAGCAATTAGAAGATTGGCACAAGTCCTTCTCAAGTCACCCCCTCTCCTTTAGTTACTTAATAGTTCAAAAAATTCAAGAGCAGTAGATAAAGGCACTATTTTCCTAAAATTTGGCAAATTTTCACCAAAACTAATTTTTCACTGAATATCGGCTAGCCCATCACCAAGGGCTTATCGTCAGGAGTAGCAGCTATAGCAGCTGCTATGGGGCCCACAGCGTCAGGGGGCCCTGACTTCTGGGGTATTGGGTGTGTATATTCTCTATATGTGTAGTGTATGTATATACTGTATGTCTGTATATGGTACTGTATATATCTATCTTTGTATTTGCTGTATGTTTGCATGTATGTGATGTGTATATGCTGTATGTCTGTGTATGTGATGCATGGGTGTATATGGTACTGTATGTATGTGCTGTATGTATGTATATATAGTGTGTATATACTGTGGGTAATTGTAATTCACATGTGTAAGTATACAAATATGTATATTTTTTAAGGGGGAGGCGGTTCCATTCAGAGTTTGCATCTCCAAGTTACGCCCCTGTCCATCACTCTTACCTCAACACATGTTTGATGTGGATATTCTTAAGGGTAATGTTCATCTCCAAGGCCTGTCCATCACTCTTACCTCAATTCATGTTTGATGTGCATATTCTCAAGGGAAATGTTCATGATTTCCACCCTTTAAAAGGAATCTACCATTTAAAAAAAATGAAAATCATCTACACATACTTACCAATGCTGCTCTTCACCTTGATCCCAGTGGTGTCCTACTCTAAGCTTGCAACACCGGGATCACCTAGAAAAGAAACTTCCCCCTTCATGACGTCACATCCCTCTACCAGCAGTAGGGGGTGTGGGGCGTGCATAATTAGCAGCCCGGAGAGCCGGACATCTTGTCCCCACCCTCTGGCCTGCAAATTATGAGTTGCTTTTCTTGGTGATCCCGCTGTGTCAAGCTTAGAGAAGGACACTGCCAGGATTAAGATGGAGAAGAGTGTAGATAAGTATGTGTAGGTGTTCTTTAAATGATTTCCTATAATACCTGTACACAATCTGGACTCTGCTTAGGAGGACACTCCTGGGTTGCTACCTCTTGGACTAGTCCTGGTGTTGTGACAACTGACCCAAATGTGAGACACCAATGGATAAAGGTCAGCCTGGTCCGAGGAAAGTCTAATGTCAGGCAGACTTAATTAGAGATCTAGGTGACAGTTTAGGGTGGTCAGGACATGGTCAAGGTTAGAAAATGGACAGAGTTCCAAACACAGAATTTATGTAGGATTTGCAGGAACCAAAGGAGATCTGGATACCTTTTGCTCAGGCACCTTCCTGTTAGGGAATTTTCCTTTTATACCTAAAGGAAGGACTGGGTTGAAGCAGTGGGGACATCAGTTGCCATTTTAATCAGTAAATGGTGGGAGTTCTCTTATCCTGGTGGCAAGGAAGGATGAAGGGAATGTGTATGAGCATGTGCAGGACATGACATCATGACTGTAAGTAGTCAAGCAGCCATTACCACCGGGTGGAGAAAGGTGGCAGTGGTGTACTTAGTGCCACTTTATATATCTACAAATTTATAATCCAATTAACGTTTAGGTGCAATATGGGTGTGGCCTGACATTTCAGTGCAAATTCTCTTGTGCCCAGTAAACATAACTTTGATTGACAGTGCAAAATTCGGTGCATTGGGCATTAAAGTTGGAAAATTAAAATTTTTAGGTCAGGCATACGGGTACTTAAAATGGACAGCTGAAGCCTATATGTGATACAGGACATGGTCCCTTCAAAAAGTACCTTATACCTAGTTTTTCAGCACAAAAAATGTGCTGAAAAACCCAAACTCGGCTTATACTCGAGTCAAAAAAATATATCTAAACTCACCTTTCCGGTGACCCCTGTATATCTTCTGTGCGATCTGTCTGGCAGTGGCGGCAGGCTATATACACTAAGGCAGGGTCTGGCAGGCTATATACACTGGGGCAGGGTCTGGCAGGCTATATACTGGGGAGAGTGTGACCAATGCATTTCCCACCCTCGGCTTATACTCGAGTCAATAGGTTTTCCCAGTATTTTGTGGTGAAATTAGGGGCCTCGGCTTATACTCGGGTCGGCTTATACTCGAGTATATACGGTAATTCAACTAAATAGCCAAAAAACCAATAAAAAAAGATAATAAAAATCTAATATCTACAATATAAAATGTAATATCTAAAGATAGGATGAGAATACTACAGACCTCCAATGTCTCGCCTCTCTCTTCGTCTCTTAACGATCTGGAATACATTTTTTTTTTCCCAAGCCGTAGAAACAAAAAATTTCCAAATGAAGTCGGAGGGAGAGAACGCGGGAATATGTAATTCATGAGCAACAGATTTCTGTCACCGCAGCTGTACGGCTTTGACAAGCTGCCTGCAAGTTTAAGAGAGCTCAAATATTGCAAAATCTCTAGATCATATAGTCAAAACCCGATAACACATGTAGATAGATTCAGCCAAGCAGAAGGCGTCGGCACTTAAGATTCAAAAAATCTCTCGGAAACATCCATTCGTGTATAAATGGGATTTGGAATGAGCATAGAAGCATGTTAAACGGCTCCCTGTGAGAAAATAGCCACAGTAGGAAACTTTCCATCTAACAACTGGACTTAACAGGTGGTAGATTGGCAACTATTCAAAATGAAGTCCCTTAAAGGGAATGCCCACCCGCCTTTTAAACATTTTTAATATCTGTGCAAACTATTTGCTACATTAGTATTTTTAGTGCTAAGAGTTCAAAATCTGACCTATAATTTTATGTGAAACACCACTAGGGGCACTTACTGCATAGTGTATATACAGCCACCACTAGGGGGTTCTCAGGGGATTACTATATACTGTATATACAGCCACCAGTAGAAGGAGCTCAGGGGATTACTGAATAATATTTATACAGCCACCACTGGGCTGAGCTCATGAGATTACTACATTCTGTATATACAGCCACCACTAGGAGGAGCTCAGAAGATTACTACACATTGTATATACAGACGCCACTAGGGAGAGCTCAGGAGATTACTGCATACTGTATATACAGCCCCCACTAGGGGGAGCTCAGGAGATTACTACATACTGTATATACAGCCACCACTAGGGGAGCTCAGGAGATTACTACATGCTTTATATACAACCACCAATAGAGGGTGCTCAGGAGATTAGTACTTACTGTATATACACCCACCACTAGGGGGAGCTTAGGAGATTACTTCTTACTGTATATACAGCCACCACTAGGAGGAGCTCAGGAGATTACTACTTACTGAATATACAGCCACCACTAGGAGGAGCTCAGGAGATTACTATATACTGTATATACAGCCACCACTAGGAGGAGCTCAGGAGATTACTACATACTGTATAAACAGCCACCACTAGGAGTAGCTCAGGAGATGACTACATACTGTATATACACCCACCACTAGGAGGAGCTCAGGAAATTACTACATACAGTTTGTACATTTAACTTAGTCATAGGAAAGAACTCAGCAATCTCACATGCTCCCTCTAGTGGTCACTGCAGACAACCAAAATACTGATAATAACTATTATTCATATTAATAAAAGCCAAATATTAGCAACAATAAAAAATGATGATTAAAATTGCCATTATTTTTTTTATTCTGATTATATATATTCATGCAATTTTTTTTACATAGTGATTTTACCATATGGAGGTTTCACACATTTTCACATAATTTTTCCATGATTGATTTCCCACATGTTTGCAAGTCTTTTATGATACATAGATGAATTATATTGGGGAATAAAAGAAGAAAACCTCTGAGCAATGAGTCCAAGAATGATAAAACTCTCTAATAAGACGCACAGACAGTCCCCCTCTGCTACAGCCAGCTGTAGTGCATAACATAGTCGTGTCCTGCTGGGAAAGTGTTAAAAACATTTGAAGAAAAGGTGACACAACTGTGTCACCTGCAGGCAGTACATCACAGTGATAGATGAGGCTAATTTCATTATTTATCTTGTGTACACTAAATTAAGTGTCCAATGCAAAAAAAACCTTCCCAGACTGTGCAGAAACAGCAACACGCTTCCATCGATTACTGTCCCCATCCATTGTCTAGAGAAAAAGCAAGATGGGGGAGGTGTTTGAAGCCTGCCTCACTCCATATACATTAAGGAGGTTTTCTGAATTAGAAAACACATATGAGCTGACTGCAAAGATTGTCTTTTTCCCTGGAGGACCCATCTGTGCAATACTTCATTTCCCCTGTGGGGGCGATGAAGACAAACTGATCACTATACTTAAAAGACTATGGCTGACCTTCTTATATCAGCCAACCTTTCAAATTAAAGGGACAATAAGTTAAAACTGACAGAAATGGATGACTCGAGAATATCTATTAGCTAGGGCTTTTTATTTTATTGGGGGTTAATATGGAGAACAAGCAATTTTAAATGTCAGGCACACTAAAAATACAATATAGATGATTTCTGAATAGGAAAACATATATCATTTGTAAAGATTCTTTTTTTCTCCAACATTGTACTTCTTCATTTCCCCTGTGGTGGCGCTGTAAGGAAACTGAATAATAAGGTCCTTTACAGACTTCAGCCAGGACCCTGTACTTCGCTTACCACATGGAAAATGTAAAAAAAAATAGGTGCAACCAAGTGGCTTAATCTAGATAATTTAAGGGCATGTATTTACTGGGATTTATTTTTGTTCATTTTTAGAAAACTTTTTTTCGTTAATTTTTACAGAAACTTCAAGATATATGTTTTGATTACTGTCTCTTTCCATTATCTCTTTACTGTCTCTTTCCATTATCTCCAAAAATCAAGGTAGGGTGTATATCTGGTGCTCAGGGTTTTCTAAGAATATGCTTTGTCTTTTAAGCCCTGGAGGACTCCACTGTGTAATACTTTATTTCTCCTCTGGTGGCGCTGCAGGAGAATTGAACACTAAATTCAATCACAGATTACAGCTAAGCAGTTTATAATAGATTAACGTTTTAATAAAAAGGGGTGAATAATTAAAATTGGACATAAATGGATGACTTAAAAATATCTCTTTAATAGGTTTTTTTTTAAAGTTTGATGAAAATTTGAAAAAAAAAGCAATATTTCATTCCATGAATACTAGAATAAATTTAGCTGGCTGCAAAAATATTTCTTTTTTGTTTTTTGTGGGTTTTTTTGCCCTGGAGGAGTCAATTGTGTAATGCTTTATTTCCCCTGTGGCGGCGCTGCAGGGAAATTAAACACTAAGTTCCTTCACAAATACCAGCTGACTTCCTGTCATAGGTTATTATAGGGGAACTTTCAAACAAAGAGGGACACCTAGGTCAAACTCGACAGTTGTTGATGATTCAAGGGAATTTATTAGGGAATTTTTTTAATTTAAAGGGGAAATTCCCCTTAAATCATGGTATAAAGTATACAATGTGTTCTGTATTAAAACTCCATAATATTAAACTCATAAATCTTCCGGAATATTAATATAAAGCCTCCTTGGCTGGCTTATAAAATATTGTATCTCTCAGCATATGGAAATGTAAGATTTATATATTGGGAATGGATACCACAAGGTAATCACACCAATAGATTTCATCTCTGGTGCAGGCGGCCGACCAACGAGAGTGGTGTATCTATTATTCATGAATTCATTATATATTGATATACATTATAAAAAATGGCTATGTTTGGGGACGGGTGATGCGCAGGAATCTGAATTACACAGACGCTTCTATATTTAGAGCGAGTCGACAGTAACCTTGGACTCGGAAAAGTGTAATATTCACAGGAAATCAGCCATTCACACCACATGTCTATCAGGATTAGCGACAAGTGGCAGGCAGAAGCCTTAACACATGACTGTAGCCTAAAAAATACAAAAATTACCTCTTTTAATGTTACCCAAATAGTGTCCAAAGGTTCGGTAATTCGGGCAACAAAGCTACAATGGATCTGTAGAGCATTTGCACCTGGGGGTTGGCTTCTATTTTGGTCACACATTCACTTTACACAGGAACTGGGCTGGACCATTATGGGAGGAACCTTGAGTCCAGCCTAGTGTCCAAGAGGTGGGTTGGACCAATATATCAGGAGTCTTGGGTACAGGCTAGTCTCCCAGTATGTCAGGAGCCCTGAGTCCAACCTAGTTTCCCAGGGGTGGGCTAGACCAGTATGTCAGGAGCCTTTAGTCCAGCCTAATCTCCCAGGGGTGGGCTGGACCCATATGTCAGGAACCTTGAGTCCAGCCTTGCCCCCCACAGTCGGGCTGAACCATTATTTCAGGAGCCTTGAGTCCAACCTAGTCACCCAGTGGTGGGCTGGACCAGTATGTCAGGAACCCTGAGTCCAACCTACTTTCCCAGTGGTGAGCTAGACCAGTAAGCCAGGAGCCTTTCATCCAGCCTTATCTCCCACAGTTGGGTTGTACTAGTATTTCAGGAGCCTTGAGTCCAGCCTAGTCACCCAGTGGTGGGCATGACTAGTATGTCAGAAGCCTTGAGTCAAGCCTAGTCTCCCTCGGGTGGGCTGGACCAGTATTTCAGAAACCTTGAGTCCAGCCTTGTCCCCCACGGTCGTGCTGAACCAGTATTTCAGGAGTCTGGAGTCCAACCTAGTCACACAGTGGTGGGCTGGACCAGTATGTCAGGAACCCTGAGTCCAACCTACTTTCCCAGTGGTGAGCTAGACCAGTATGCCAGGAGCCTTTCATCCAGCCTTGTCTCCCACAGTTGGACTAGTATTTCAGGAGCCTAGTCCAGCCTAGTCACCCAGAGGTGGGCTTGACCAGTATGTCAGAAGCCTTGAGTCAAGCATATTCTCCCATTAGTGGGCTGGACCAGTATTTTAGGAGCCTAGTCTCCCCTATTAGATTTTTATATTGGTTAAAAAGGTCAAAAAGGTTTTCAGGGTCTAATAACATTTGCTTTGATGAGAATTAACCTGCAGTAGGCCTAGACAGCTATGAAACTATAGACAAACCTTCACCGATTACATACTAATGACTTGTCCAGAGTCAGGCTACAGGACCTAGGACCCGCCATTGGAATAGATACTTCTACATGGGAATATTAAATGCACCTTTTTAGGCCACACTGAAATTATGCATTTGCCAAATGAATGGCCCGGTGGGCCAATCTGACCCTGGACCTGTCTTATACTGTTGGTCATTAATAGTTTGGACCTTGAAGACACCCCTTATGGAACATGCCCTGAGAAAGTGGTTCTCAGGCTTTATCAGGCCTAAGAACCTCTCAACCCAATAAAGGAACACTAAAAAGTTGACATGAAACTAAAACATCACAAGAAATTGGCGGTTGTACTATAAACACTGATGTCACCATGACCTGGTGCCTTCATCAGCATGGTCAGTATGAACAACGTCAGTCATACTAATTGGTACAATGTAGTAGGGGGTCATATTTTTATATTTATGTTTTTGAGTTAATATATTGAGGAATACAGCACAGCTAGTAGGGTATGTGGTAACCAAAAATGGGGATTCGGCCTCTCAGGTCTTCTTCATTCCACATCAAATAACCGGTTCACCAAGTTGTAACTTGGTAAAATTTGCGTTCATTTACCCTCTAGGAGCCTGGGAGGGTCACCACAGTGGTGGACTAACATACCAGTGTACCAGATGATCCACCAGGAGGCCTAGGTTCTAACCTAAAAACTGGATTTAGAGGTTCAGCAGAAAACCCACTTGACGTTTCCAGTTGAAGGAATGTCGTCCCCAAGCTAATTTTAGTGGTGGCCCAAGGAACCCCAGCACAAAACCGATTCTCAATATATGTCTCAATTGATCTGTCTCAAAACACCTCCTTAAAAAAAATCTTACAAAAAGTTAACCAACTCCAACTTTTTGTCTCCATAGATTTTCCTCTGATATCTCGGCATCGACAACGTCACATCTTTGGCTGGATTTAAAGTCAACGTCAAGTAAATGAAAACCTTGGAAATCTTCCTTGACTTTTCCCAAGGCAATGTAAGTACCTGTTGTTCTTAAATGGGCCTTATGTTTTTTTTGTGTTTTTTTTTCTTGGCTGGAGGATGCACAGATTTTGGAGCCGGTTGTACGGATGGCTCGCCTGATTGCTTTTCCCAGCTATTGTATCTTTACATGAAATGTCATTGCATCTGTACTGAGCCCTGTGTACTCAGTCACCCCTGTCTGCTGTGTTATCAGGGACTCTGTGTCTCTTCCGTCGGTGCTATTTCCAGGTTTGGAATCTAGACAGTTGTCATGCTTGCCGGATCTCTATTTCAAGGGAGATAATTTAAATTGCGCTTTCCCTGACATTTTGGCGAGTTGTCTGTGATGTAGATGTCTGCAAAAAAGACAAGAGTTCGTCTTTTGCTTGGATCTTGGAAAAAGTTGTGTTTTGTTCGTCTTTGTCTCAATGTTTTCTGAAGTTTTATAATAGTTTTTTTTCTTTTTGAAATTCAGCCTTGCAATTTGAGGTCTCATTCAAACTGAGATTAATTACGCTCATTAAATGGAAGAAAGGGAAAAATGACAATAGGTGTTTCCAATCAAGAATGCAAAGTATTGCCATATTGACACTTTATGTTGAAAAGGAGTACCGTATTAGCCAAGAAAATAATAAAAATCTTATGTGATTCCTTAAGCACTTTTGTTTTTATACACACAAGTATTTAACATCACAGAAGAATTTTTATTGAGACTTTTGAGGCTTGTAAAATGATTGTGGTTGCTCCTCAGGGGCGGGGCATAGGCAATTACCTCATGATTTTTGTTAGGCTACTTGAAGTCTTAAAAAGTTTAATTTTAGTCATTCGTCATCAGTATTTTCTTATTTTATAAAAATTTTTATGTATCATTTTCCAATATTTGACTTTCAAAGACAAGATCTTATTAAAACTGAGACAGCAAAAACAAATACACCTACTATCTATTTATCGTAATACCCTTTCTAGAATTTGCTTGAAGCTATTCTTCGGGGGTGGAATAGTCTTTTGTGTGGTTCCTATAAATGTTTTTTTTTTAAGTTTTATTTAATTTTTTTATTATTTATTTTTTACAATATACATCATTCACATAAGGGGTTTACAATATAAAAGTCTTCATCATATTATTATATTGAAGCTGAGACAGTAAGAGCACCCACTAAAGAAACTATTAGAGGGGAACTTAGAGGAACTAAATTTCTTCCAGAAATTACCTCTTTGAGTCTCACAAAAAGCATTCATTGTGCTCCTCAGGGGTGGGGCATATGTAGAAAGTTCATTACTTTTTCTGCTTGACGGTTTTGAAGATTTGTTTTGTTAAATAGTATATTCTTGTTTTATAAAATACTGAACATGGATAAGGTGTTTCAAAAAATTGAGTTTACAAATATCTTGATGAAGTTTAGATATACAAAATAAATGTACACCACTAAAGGGACCATCAAAAGAAGGAGCTAAAATAAGTTCTTCCTTTTAAGGACACAGAATTGTCATAAAACCTCTCTGGACTTTGCTAAACGTTTTATGGTGCTCCTCAGGGGTGGAGTATAAATAGAAGGACACTAGAAAAACAAGTTTTATCAAGTTTCATTTTAATTTAATAAAAATGTTTTCCACACTTAACATTGATGTAGTGTTTTATTATTTTGAAATTTTTATTATAAGACTCTATTTAAGGTAAGAGAGAACAAGTTCCCCATATAATAGGTCGACCCTTTTTGGATTTTGCTAAATGGTTGGTAAAGCTTCTCAGGGGAGGAGTTAATGTAACAAGGTGTACAATTCCTTGATCAGATATTCTGGGTCAATTTAAACAAACATTTTTTTCTTTACTTTTGTGATTTTTAAGTTAGATTTTTAATACAAAATGTTATTAACTATTCTGAATTTAGGTGTTATTTTATCTTATTTGGGCTTCCATTATGAAGTCCTATTAAAGATCAGACTGTGGGAGTGTTTAAATTACTAAATTATTACTTCGATTGATAAACTAAAGGTAAATTCTGCTCTTTCCATAATAGATTACGGGAATAGTCATGTGATTCTGTGCCTGGGCATTAGTGAATAGGTCTTAGCACTCCTCAGGGGAGGGACAAATATAGAATCATGTAGGTGTTTTTCCTTAGGAGCTTCTGCTTGGATTTTTGTTTTCTCATTTTTTTTCTTAAGGGACATCTACCACCAGGATGAAGGACTGTAAACCAAGCACACTCACATACTGGTGTGTGCTTCTCTGGCAGGATCTGCTCTTTTTTCAGCATCTTATGCCCTAGATTATTTTTAAAAGGCCTTTAAAATTATGCAAATGTTTGATGAGCTCCGGGCTCCATAGGTATTAATGGAGACTGGATCCCCTCAGGCTCATTTGGATGATTTTTAAAGCTTTTTTTCTTAAAATGAGGGCATAGGAAGCTTAAAGAAGAGCAGATCCTGCCAGAGGGGGCACACACCAGTATGTCAGTGTAAGATAAAACTTTGCAACAAAAAAGAGTTTTTTGCAAAAAGGTCACTGCTTACCACACTGATACCTGTGCAGATAATAATAGAGATTGCCTTCCAGTGTGAATGGTGCCCGAGGGGAGCAAGGTTCCTGTGCCGATGCAGGTGAAGTCCAATGTAGAAAAAATAGAACCAAAATCTTTATTTCATTCCTGGTATAAAAATCGGGATAGGTACAAAATGGTGAATTGTCATAGAGCAAGCATGCTCTTAGTCTTAAAAACGGTAGCAGACCTACGCGTTTCGGACACTATATATTATGGTCCTTAGTCATGGTCTACCTGCTACCGTTTTTAGAGGCATTTAAAAGACTAGGGTGTTGTCGTCATTACAAACAAATGGGCGTATACGCAGGAAATACATGGTACATTTCCTATGATATATTATGTGTTTAAATTGTATATCAAAATGAGACTTAATAGAAATACAAAGTTTCTGACCTTTTATTCAACCCTTTTGGTACCCATGTATCAAGTTTTAGAATCCAGTATATCTCCCTGATACAGTGTTTATGTGTTTTGTCACCTCCCCTTTTGGGGTGGTTACTTTTTGTTTTGTCCTTTAATGTTTTCATATTCTGGCATTGGTAAGTTTGTGAGTTGTTTGATAAAATATAATATCAAAGGCAAAACTAAACATTGATGTATTATATTACAATATATATATTCTTCTACTGGAAATTCATACACAGGCTGTGCTTTTAAGGGTGATTGTACTCACTTAATTGATGCTACATTGGCAAAATAGGTAATATCAAAACAAAATAGCAGTGGATGGTCAGGGGATGCTATTTATTTTATGATTATTAACTTGGAGTGCTCCTAGGGGGTTGGACCTATACGGAAAATGGTACCACCCATGAGTTTTCTGTTTGCATCTCAGGAAAGAAGGGTTCTGTGTACATTTTTCTTCGTTGCTGACTTATGGGTGGTGTGAACATCATCCTTGAACCAACATCCTTGTCCCTCTGAAGAGTAGGTGTCTCAGATCCCAACTTTTGGGAGATATGAACCTCCCTTT
>WNYA01003801.1:0-22469 GCA_019512145.1 Engystomops pustulosus
CCCTAGTGGTGGCCGTATTATACCATGTAGAGGGAGCTCCTCCTAGTGGCGGCTGTATTATACCATGTAGAGGGAGCTCTCCCTAGTGGTGGCCGTATTATACCATGTAGAGGGAGCTCCTCCTAGTGGCGGCTGTATTATACCATGTAGAGGGAGCTCCCCCTAGTGGCGGATGTATTATAACATGTAGAGGGGGAGCTCCCCCTAGTGGTGGCTGTATTATACCATGTAGAGGGAGCTCCCCCTAGTGGTGGCTGTGTTATACCATGTAGAGGGAGCTCCCCCTAGTGGCGGCTGTATTATACCATGTAGAGGGAGCTCCCCCTAGTGGTGGCCGTATTATACCATGTAGAGGGGGAGCTCCCCCTAGTGGTGGCCGTATTATACCATGTAGAGGGAGCTCCCCCTAGTGGTGGCTGTATTATACCATGTAGAGGGAGCTCCCCCTAGTGGCGGCTGTATTATACCATGTAGAAGGGGAGCTCCCCCTAGTGGTGGCTGTATTATACCATGTAGAGGTAGCTCCCCCTAGTGGAGGCTGTATTATACCATGTAGAAGGGGAGCTCCCCCTAGTGGTGGCTGTATTATACCATGTAGAGGGAGCTCCCCCTAGTGGAGGCTGTATTATACCATGTAGAGGGAGCTCCCCCTAGTGGCGGCCGTATTATACCATGTAGAGGGAGCTCCCCCTAGTGGTGGCTGTATTATACCATGTAGAGGGGGAGCTCCCCCTAGTGGCGGCTGTATTATACCATGTAGAGGGGGAGCTCCCCCTAGTGGTGGCTGTATTATACCATGTAGAGGGAGCTCCCCCTAGTGGAGGCTGTATTATACCATGTAGAGGGGGAGCTCCCCCTAGTGGCAGCTGTATTATACGATCTCTGCTGGCTGTCAGTGACTAGTAACCCTGCCAAATCCTTACTACTGCACATTACCCTGGACATGTGGGGGGAGGGGGATAGACACGGCGGCAGCAAATACACAAGAGAGCAATGGTGAGAGGCGTCATAAGGAAACACGGACCCCCATTGTTTGGGGGGGAGAGGGGGGTTACAGTGAGGGGGTTGTAGATAGGTCCATGGATACCCAACCTTAAAGCCACACACAGAATTATATCAGGGACCCGACCACTGTTATAGACAGAACCGGAGCAGCTCGGATACATTGTGAGGTTATTATTAAAGGGAACCCATCAGCAGGTGTGACCATACAGACTGCAGCCAGCGTTATGTATTGTCACTGGAGAGATGTGTAATCAGACCTTTGTGTATGTTGTTAGTAGCAGCAGGACTGTGATATATGGGTTGTATTCCAGGATTGTAGCTTCTCCACCGGGGGTGTGTCCTCACACTGCTGTGCTCTGTGCTTTCAGCTGCTTCAAAGCTACATCCTTCTACTCTAGGTAGAAGCTGTAACAGGATCATAGTGTAATACAACAGCAGTCACAAGTAGCAGAGCACAGAGCACAGCAGTGTGAGCACACACCCAATGCCAGAAAGCAACAATCCTGAAATGCGAATCACAGCCTGCAGCTACTAACATGATACATAGAGGTTTGATGACATCTCTCCAGGGACAACACAAGCTGCACAGAGCACAGCAGTGTGAGGAACATACATAGCACTGCCTGCAGCCTGTATGGTCACACCTGCTGGAGGACATGTGAGCACAGCTGGGTTAGGGAGCTAGCACATGGCTCAGATTACTGTACATTGCATACACATACGGCAGGAGGACGATACTGGGGAGGACTACAACTCCCAGGAAGCATGAGCAGCCCTGGGATGGAATGTGCGGAGTGGGGCGGCATGTGACCCTCCACTACATCACCTATCATGGTTGTCAGGAGGTGGATGATGGGAGTGGCGCAGGCTGCAGCTGCATCCCCCCACGGATATTCACCAACCACACGAGCGGGGTAACACCTACAACACTGGAATGGACGCTGTCCGTGAGGGGGGCCGGTGTCTACAGGAGGTATACAGCAGCTGGAGGTCTGAGATGAGGGGGGTGTGGTCACAGGAAGCTCCGCCTCTATGGCTATTAGTCTTCTAGGCTGCGGAAGGCGTTCTGCATGTCCTCCAGCAGCTGCGCGTAGTCCCCCTTAATCTTAGCTTCTCCTTCCTTCACCGGGTCCTGGAGGGGAAAGACAAACAGGAGCATGATGCATGATGGGAGAAGGAGCGGTGGAGCCCGACGCATGATGGGAGAAGGAGCGGTGGAGCGCGATGCATGATGGGAGAAGGAGCGGTGGAGCCCGACGCATGATGGGAGAAGGAGCGGTGGAGCCCGACGCATGATGGGAGAAGGAGCGGTGGAGCCCGATGCATGATGGGAGAAGGAGCGGTGGAGCGCGACGCATGATGGGAGAAGGAGCGGTGGAGCGCGACGCATGATGGGAGAAGGAGCGGTGGAGCGTGATGCATGATGGGAGAAGGAGCGGTGGAGCCCGACGCATGATGGGAGAAGGAGCGGTGCGGTGAGCCCGACGAATGATGGGAGAAAGAGCGTGGAGCCGCGATGCAGATGGGAGAGGAGCCCGGTGGAGCCCGACGGTGATGGGAGAAGGAGCGGTGGGAGCGCGACTCATGATGGGAGAAGAGCGGTGGATCCCGACGCTGATGGGAGAAAGGAGCGGTGTGAGCCCGACTCATGATGGGAGCGGAGCGGTGGAGCCCGATGCATGATGGGATAAGGATCGTGTGTAGAGCGCGACGCATATGGGAAGAAGGCGGCGGTGGAGCGCGACCCATGTGGGAGAGGCGCGGTTATGGAGCGTGATGCATGATGGGAGAAGGAGCGGTGGAGCCGCCGACGCATGATGGTAAGAAGAGCGTTGGAGCCACGATGCATGATGGGATAAGGAAAGCGGTGGGTCCTGTTGCATGATTGGGAGAGGAAGCGGTGGAGCCCGACGCATGAATGGAGAAGGCGTCGGTGGAGCTCCGACGCATGATGGGAGAAGGAGCGGTGTAGCCCGACCTGATGGGATAAGAGCGGTGGGGCCCTGTTTGCAATGATGGAGAAGGAGCGTGAGCCCGATGCTGATGGGAGTAGTGAGCGGTGGAGCGTGATTCATGATGGGAGTAGGAGCGGTGGGTTGATGCAGTTGACGTGGGTGTGTCATGATGGGATATGAGCGGATGGACGTGTGCATACGGTGGCCTCCCCGCCCAGGTGAGACACACTAACGGACCTTTCATTGGACCTGACCTAGCCGATCCCTCCGCCCCCAGGTCCGTGCTTTCAACCCGGCCTTATTTAACTCCTTATCACCTGCTTTCCTCCATACACACAATAACAAATCCCATGTAGTTGCAGTCCCACAGGGGGAGCTAGCTGCAGATCCTTAAACTAAAGTGAGTGCCTGAGCCCTAGTGGTAGTGCCCAGTGGGCGACGTAGCGCCCTGGCTAGTGCTAGTGTAGTCTAGGGGATCCTCCTAGTCGATCCTTGGCCCCCTATGGTAGTGCCAGGTGATTGCCCTGGTGCTCAGTGGCAAATAAACGCCGCTGAGAGATCTGAATAACTTCCTAGTCTGGTGAGAATTCGGGATGAGATGAGGCCCTTCTGCTGCTTTTCAAACTGCAGTTTTAGGAACCTTTGGAGCCTTCTTCCCCTTAAAGGGTGGGCCCCCGCCCCCCACCCAAACCGCCTGTATATACTCCTACTGGATGAGTTCCTTGTTATTATGGAAGACACAGAATGCAGACTCAAAGCCAATGCAAGGGGGGACTGATCTGCACTACCAGGCACGCCACATAACATGTCAGGCGATGGTGCTTGGAAGGAAAGGACATATACGTTAAGCCCTGCTGACAGATTGCCCTTGCTGTAAAGCGTTCTGGTGCCCCCACTACCTTGAATTTCTGAGGTCAGTCTGTACAGGAATCTCCCCCCATGGCTCCCTAATGCATGACCACGATCCCTTGTTGTCACTCTGGGCGGGTGTCTCCACGGTCGCGGCGGGCATGTCGTAGAAGGCGATCATGTTGGAGCGCACTGCCACCGTCCTTGTAGAAAGGACTAACTGAATCGAATGACACAAAGGTCAGACATGAGCCCAAACCGAACACGATCCTCCACCCCACTACATCCCCCTGCCCCCTCTCCCTCCACTGCAGGGCTCAACCCCCCCCCCTTCTTTTCCGCCCACTCCGGTGCATCCCTCCGACCCCCCCCCCACCTTCCCTTCGCGCCCACTGCCAGGTCGCCTCGCCCCCCCCCCTCCCTCGCGCCCACTGCGCAGTGCAGCCATCCGTCCCCCCCCCCTTCTGCCCACTGCTGCGTCACCCATCCGTCCCCCCCCCTCCCTCCTCCCACTGCAGTTAGCTCCTCCGTCACTTCCCCCCCCCCCTCTTGCCAGGTGTAGGCCATCCGCCCCCCCCCTCTGCCAGGTGCAATCCTCCGCCCCCCCCCCCCCTCTGCCTAGGTGTCAAGCCTCGCTCCGCCGCCCCCCCCTCTTCGGGCTCGCCATTCAGCCTCCGCCCGCCCCTGCCCTCTGCAGGATGCATGCCTCCCGCCCCCCCCCCCCTCTGCCAGGTTAGCCTCGCCCCCCCCCTGCCTCTAGGTCACCTCCCCCCCCCTCTGCCAGGTGTCAGCCTCTCACGCCCCCCCCCCTCCTGCCAGTGTGCAGCCTCCCTCCCCCCCCCCTTCCTGCCAGTGCAGCCTCCCGTCCCCCCCCCCCTCTGCCAGTGGCGCCTCCGGCTCCTCCGCCCCCCTCTCTGCCAGTGTCAGCCTCCGCCCCCCCCCCCCACTCTCGGTCATGCAGCCGTCTCCACCACTTTCCGGTAGCTATCTCCTCCGCCCCCCCCCCTCTCCAGTGGTCATCCCCCCCCTTGTCGCCAGTTCCCTCCCGCCCCCCCTCCCGCGCCCCTGCCTTCAGCCTCCCCCCCCCCTCTCCATGCCAGGTTCAGCCTCCGCCCCCCCCCCCCCCCCCTAGCCAGTTCCATGCCCCTCTGCGGCATCCAAGCCCCCCCCCCCTCCCCCCGCCATTCGCTCCCCCCCCCCCTCTGCGCCAGTGCAGCCCTCCTGCCCCCTCCTACCACCCCCCGCCATGCATGTTCAATCTGCCCCCCCGACCCTCCTAGAAAGCCCATCCCTGCCCCTTACCTGTCATATGGGGTGTACGCTTGTTGAGGAATCGCCTTGATCAGTTTTGGCCACCCTCCACGGGATCTTATCGGTTGTCTTCTAGTCTGTATATGCCTGAGATAACCAGCGATGAATCTATGAGCATTTTGTCAGAGTTCTAACGACTACCATAACAGTGACACCTCCATAACACCCCCTTCCCCCCCCCCCTCCCTATGTTATCAGAAATCCTGCCCCCGTCTTACCTTCCCACCTCGCACGAGCTCGGTCCAGGTCCCTCCTCCTCCTCCTGCAGGATCTCCTTGGCTTTGGTCCTGAGCGGAACACGAACTCGGGGAAGTGCTTGTCGTAGTACTCGTCCAGAGCCCGCGTGTACTTACTGTAGCTGATCAGATGCTTCACCAGGGGAACTTCCCTCTGGCACTTCTTATCCAAACCCCAGAAGACCTGCACATAGAAGGAGAGATCAGAGCCCGGGAAACGGAGGGGAGGAGCCTGACACAGAGGTGTATCAGCACCCGCCCCCTGGACTCCCATCTTCTATCATTGCAGGCACTATTACAAGGATGAGACTGTTCCTCACATACCTACCAGTTTGGTGCAGAGAGTGACTGGATCTGAGAAGTCTCCACCAGGGGGCGACACACTGAGAGCAAACACAGAAAAAACACATGGGGATCAGGTGCGCGGCTCGTTATATCCCTGTCATGTGATGTCACACGATCAGGCTTCGTTATAATCCGTGTCATGTGTATGTCACACAGTATCGCCGTTATAGTCCTCATGTTTGTCCATAAGAGCAGCGTAATACCCTGGTCATTGATTGCCCATACGATTCACAGCTATGTTATACCCTGTCATGTGATGTCCACACAGAATGCCAGCTCGTTTTTTTCCCTGTCGGATTGTGTCAACAGGATGCACGACTTGTTATAAATCCCTGCCTGAGTATGTCACAACAGGTGCCACGCTCGTTATATCCCTGGGTATGTGTCACACACGGTGCACGCTCGTTATATAATCACCTGTCCAGTGTATGTCCACACCAGATGCACACTTGTTATAATCATCCCTGGCCATGTGAATGTCTCACAAGATGCACCTGTATCCCATGGTCCGTTTTGTCACAAGTGCACGCGTATAACCTCGTCATGTGATTCATACACACAGTGGAAATTAGAGCTGTGTGTTAAATGGAAACCAGGTGGACTGGGCTTTTTAGCCCATCGGGAGCAGACAAATGAGCTTCCTACATAATACAAGCAAGCAGATCAGAAAATGGATGAATATGGATACAGACATTGTATACTTTTCATTACACAAACTATCATTTTTTTGCTGAAAGTGGACGACCCCTTTAAGAACTGAATAAAACCTACAATATAATAGTGCACGGCGCCCTCCATGGGGTGTGTAAGGGGGGTGCACCCCCTCTGACTCCTCCACGCTTGGCTGCCGGTGCAGGACCTGCGATTCGCTCTCTAGAACAATGACTGCAGTTAACCCTTTTCCACCCAGTCTCGCAGATAGACTGTGGACTGTTTGCTATAGCTCAAGCTATCCCGCTCTACACCACCCTCGTTGTGGTGTATTCGACTACAGGCGCGTAGTGAGGGGCACAGGGTGGTCTCGTCATACTTACGCCCCTACGATGCTGACGCTGCCCTCCCTCTCGGGGTTTCCCAGACACTTCACCCCCGTCCGCTCGCATCGTAAGACCCAGCCGCGCTTCCCAGGTATCGCGGATACGCTGTCCTGTACGGGAGACCAGACCATCACACATCACCCCTGGAGCGCCCCACCTGCCCCCGCCCGGCACAGCTACTCACCCGCCGGCATTTCAGCCAAACGTCCGGAGATTTCTCTTAGCGCCTCGGCCCATCGGGAGGTGGAGTCGGCCATCATACTGACGTTGTAAGCCCATGTCCGGAAACTGCGACAGAGTGTACCCTGCAGAGAGCACATCAACTGGATCCTGCCCCCCTATAGGCTGCGCCAGCACGGGGCGACACACCGCTCAACTGTCCTTACCAGTGTATAGTGGAGCTTCCCTGGCGGCCACGCGGCATGTTTTACTGGTGTCTGGCGACCACGATGTTCTCTTCATGATGCTCTCCACCTTCCCGTGTCCACCTCCATAGTCACTGCAGAACTGCAAATCCAGGCTTGAGAACCCCGATGCCAAAAACACAACCACCAACACCTGCGACAAAAGACACAGCTGCTTCTCAACCCAGAGTGTGCTGGTCCGGCTATGCAACATGGGTGGGAGGACGAAGACCAAATATCTGCAGACAAACCGAACAACCTCCCCGCCAACATCTCCCTGCCTTGCAGCTCACAACTTATACTAGTTGTGTGCGCAGTCTCCGTATAGTCATGTATTGTCATTACTGCACGCGCATTGATGGTCTAGGAATATCAGTGACTCAGGTCAGTACAGGATAAGTACATTCCTGTATGATACACAGTGCTGCACCACTCGCAGAATAGTGAGTGTCAGCCTGGATATACTACAGGAATGTACTCAGGACAGTCAGATAATAATGTCCATGTATGTTACACATTGCACTCGCCCATCGCAAAATAGTGGTGTAAGCACTTCTGCGAGGTATAATACAAGATGTACTCAGGATCGTACAGGAAATAATGTCATGTATGTACAGTGACTGCACACAGCAGCAGAATATGAGTGCAAGCTCGGGGTATATAAACAGGATGTAACTCAGGATCAGTAACAGGAATACGTAATGTCTCGGTATGTACACAGTGACTGCAACCAGCCGCAAATAGTGAGGGTGGCAAAGCTCTGGATAATACAGATGTAACTCACGGACAGTACAGGAAAGTATGTCATGTATGTACACAGTGACTGCACGCAGCGAGTAGTGAGTGGGGCATCTCTGGATATAATACAGGATGAATAACTCAGATATCATTACAGATAAGTAAGTCATGTAATGCTACAAATGTGACTGCACCAGCAGCAGATGTGAGTCAGCTCTGGGTGTATACAGGATGTTACTCGGAGCGTACAGGATAGTTATGTCATGTATGTACACAGTGACTGCCACAGCAGATAGGGAGTCAAGCTCTGGAGTATATACGATGAGTACCAGATCAGTACAGGATAGTAATGTCACTGTATGTACACAGTGACTGCAACCACACAAATAGTGAGTGCACTTGTCTGGGTATAATACAGGATGTAACTCAGTATCGTACAACGATAAGTATGTCATGTATGTCACACGTGACTGCACCAGCACGCAGATAGTAGAGTGCAGCTCTGGAGGTATAAACCAGAATGTAACTCGGATCAGTACAGGAATAAGTATGCATTAATGTACCAGTGACTGCAACCACACGAATAGTGAGTGACAGCTCTGGATTAATACAGGATGTAACTCAGGATCAGACGGATAAGTATGTCATGTAATGTACACAGTGACTGCACCATCAGCATAATAGTGAGTGCAGCTCTGGGGTAATAATACAGGATGTACTCAGACATACAGGAATCAAGTAATGTCCATGTATTACACAGTGACTGCCCACCAATTGGAGCTGATAATACAGGATATAAGTCAAGATAGTGTCAGTTTACATTGACTGACAGAGCATAGTCAGTGATATACTAATAAGATGTAACCGGATCAGTACAGGATAAGTAATTCATGTATGCACCAGTGACTGCACCAGCAGCAGCATATAGTGAGTGCACTCTGGAGTATAATACAGTTACCAGGATCATAACGAAATAATGTCATGTATGTACACAGTGAACTGCACCAGTCAGCAGAATCGTGAGTGCAAGCTCTGGAGTATACACATACAGATGTATCACGCGACAGTACCGGATAGTAATGTCATGTATTCAACCAGTGACTGCCCAGCACATGTAGTGAGTGCAGTCTCTGGGTATAATAAATCAGGATGTACTCAGGATCAGTTCATACAGATAGTACTGTCATGTATGTACACAGTTGCTGCACAGGCAGCCGAATATGAGTGCAGCTCGGGGTAATATACAGGAATTAACTCTGGATCAGTACTGATATAATTCATGTATGTACCCGTGACTTGCACCAGCAGCAGAATAGTGAGTGCAGGCTGGAGTATAATACAGATTGTAACTCAGGATCATACAGAGAAGTTAATGTCATGTTGTACACAGTGACCTGCACCAGCAGCAGAATAGTGAGTGCAGCTCTGGGGTATATACGAACAGTAACTAAGGATCAGTACCTGAATAGTTGTCCTGTATGTACACCGTGACTGCACCAGCAGCAAATAGTGAGTGCATCTCCTGGATATATCCAGGAATGTCACTCAGGATCAGTGCAGGATAAGAATGTCATTATGTACAAGTGACTGCCCAAGCAGCAGATAGTGAGGCATCTCTGTGTATCATAACGGATGGAACTCCGTATCAGGACAGATAATTCTATCATGTATGTGCACAGTGACTGCACCAGCAGCAGAATAAAGTGGAGCAGCTCTGGGGTATAATCAGATTTAACGCAGATCATTACAGGATAAGTAATGTCATGATATTTACACAGTGACTGCACGGCCAGATCGTGAGTGCAGCTCTGTGGTTAATACAGGTGTACTCAGGATGCATAGCAGGATAAGTAAGTCATGTCATGTACAGTGGACTGCACCAGCAATCAGAATAGTGAGTTGCAGCTCTGTATAGAATACGGATTTAACTCAGATCATTACAGGATAAGTAATGTACATGTAGGTACACAGTGGAACTTAGCACCAGCACAAATAGTGAGTGGCAGCTCTGGGGTATTAGATACAGGATGTACTCCATGATCAGTACAGGATAAGTAATGTCTGTATGTACACAGTTACTGACCAGCACAGAATAGTGAGTGCAGCTTCTGGGGTATAATAACAGGATGTAACTCACATGATCAGTACAGGATAATTAATGTCTGTATTATCAGTGACTGGCACCAGCAGTCAGACATAGTGGAGTGCAGACTCTGTGGTATAATACAGATGTAACTCAGGATCATACAGGTAATAATGTCCATGTTATGTTAACACCAGTGACTGTCAACCAAGGCATCAGCATATTGGAGTGCAAGCTCTGGGGTAAAATAACAGGATGTACTCATGATCAGTACAGGATAAGTACTGTCATGTATGTACACAGTGCGGCCAACCAGCAGCAGAAAGTGGTGCGCTCTGGGGTATATCCAGGATGTACTCGGAATCAGTAACATGATAAGTAAGTCATGTATGTACACATTGCCTGCAACCAGCAGCAGAATAGTGAGGGCGCTCTGGGGTAAAAATAACAGGATGGTAACTCAGGATCAGTACGGATAATAATGTCATGTATGCACAGTGACGCTCCGCAGCAGAATAAGTGTTGCACGCTCTGGGGTAAATACAGATGTAAACTCAGGATCAGTACAAGGATAGTAATGTCATGTATGTAACAAACTTTGACTGCTCCAGCGCAGATAGTGAGTGCAGCTCTGGGGTATAATACAGGATGTAACTCAGGATCAGTACAGATAAGTATGTCATGTATGTACAACAGTGACATGCACCCGCAGCTCAATAGTAGTGCAGCTCTGGGGTATAATACAGTATGTAACTCAGATCAGTCAGGATAAGTAATGTCATGTAATGTACACAGTGACTCACCAGCACAGAAAATAAGTGAGTGCACGCTCTGGAGTATAATACAGGATGTAACCAGGATCAGTACAGGATAAGTAATGTCCTGTAATGTACATGACGCACCATCAGCCGACTAATGATGCAGCTCTGGGGTATACTACAGGATGTAACTCAGGATCAGTACAGGATAAGGTAATGTCTGTATGACAGTGACTGCACCAGCAGCAGAATAGTAGTGCAGTCTCGGGTATCATACAGGATGTAACTCAGGATCCGTACAGGACTAGTAATGATGTCATGTCTGTACACAGTGACTGACACGCACAGAATAGTGAGTGCAGCTCGGGTTATAAACAGGATGTCTCAGGACATACAGGATAAGTATGTCCCTGTATGTACACAGTGATGCAACCAGCAGAGAATAGTGAGTTCAGCTCTGGGGTCTCATACAGGATGTAACTCAGGATCAGTACAGATAAGTAAAATGTCCATGTATGTTACACAGTGACTGCACCAGCAGCAAATAGTGAGTTGCCGCTCTGGAGTATAATACAGGCTGTACTCAGGATCATATACAGGAAAGTATGTCATGTTATGGTACAGTGCTGCACTCACAGCAGAATAGTGAGTGCAGCCGGGTATCTACAGGATGTAACATCAGATCAGCAGGATAAGTAATGTCATGTAATGTACACAGGACGCACCAGCATTCAAGACATAGTGGTGCAGCTCTGGGGATAATACAGGATAACGCAGGATCAAGTACAGATACGTAATGTCATGTTTTACACAGTGACTGCACCCCCACAGAATAGTGAGTGATGCAGCTTGGGTCTACATACAGGATGGTACTCAGGATCAGTAATCAGGAATAGTACTGTCTGTATGTAACATGACTGCAGGCCACCGCAGCAGAATATGAGTGCGCTCGGGTATAATACAGTGATGTAACTCAGGATCATCACAGGATAGTAATGTCATGTATGTACATGACTTGCACCAGCATCAATATGAGTTGCATCTCTGAGTATAATACCGGATTAGCTCAGTATCAGTACAGATAAGTAATGTTCATCATGTACAGTGACTGCACCCGCAGCAGAATAGGTGCGTGCAGCCCTCTTGGTATAATACGGATGTAGCCAGGATCAGTACAGGATAAGTAATGTCGTATTACACAGTGACTGCAACCAGCAGCAGACTAGTGAGTTGGCAGCTCTGGGGTATAATACAGGATTAACTCAGGATCAGTACAGGATAATTAATGTCATGTATTACACAGTGACTGCACCCACAGCAGAATAGTTAGTGCACTCTGGGGTATATCAGGCATGTAGCTCGGATCAGTACAGGATACTTAATGTCATTATGTACCAGTACTGCACCTGCCGCAGAATAGTGAGTGCGCTCATGGAGTATATACAGCAGTAGTAATGTCATGTATAGTACCGTGACCACATGTGGGAGGTTATGTGGTCCTGTTATATGTCTTTGTAGTGGTTTCTGATTCTCCGGACTGGGTTTCCCTCACCTCCGGAAATCTCTCAGTACTTCTGCAAATCTCTTTTTCCTCGTTCTCCACATCCACTTAGCCTGAAAAGGTCGCTGTTTCGAGTACTTTTGACAGATTGTGAAATCACCGTTTACCACAACCAAAGCCCCGGGATGGCGGTGGTGCCGCCCTTACACACCTGAGGACACTCACTGATTGGTCACATTCACAATCTCCTCCTCTCCCTATAGGACACTGATACAAGGTCAAAAGCTCCGGATACAGAACCATGGGTCGTGCTGTGGCCCATTATCTGGTCTGGAGGCGTCTCGATATTTGGGTTTCTTACTATGTTAAAACGGAGTCTAATGGTATTCCTATGCCAGCACTGATTTTGGCAGATGAGACCCCCCCGAGTGCTGCATATGGGGGGGTTACTATTGGGTTAGTTCGTCCTAGAAGACAGAGGAAGTCAGTGAAGTGCAGGTGGACCTTTACAACTGAGCTGGATCATCTCTGCTTCCTGTCAGTGACTGTAAGGATCTTGTTTACATCAGTAAATAAAAGCCACAAGACTTCTCACAGCTGCAGCCTTGTCACAGTCATGTGATGAGTTCGGCACTCAATCTTTCCATTGTTCAATGTATACTGCGGCAGTTAAAACCAAAATAAACTGTCACTAAATACGATAAACTCTCCAAGTGTTAAAATGAATAAATACAAATACAAATTATATAAACAAAATCCAATCACTCAGTTTCGGCTGACAGCACAGCAGAGATCTAGAAACGCTGAGGGACAATCCAGCCTATAAAAGGAACCCACACCGGTAATTCACGGAACTGGAGGCGGCCCCTTTAAGGCACTTACGGAAACGGGCGTCCAGCACCCTCTGCCTCGGTCAGAGCGGGTGGTTGGCGGCGCTTCTCCGTCACGGACCACGGTTCTTACGGGCCAGACCTGGACCATGGTGACCTTCTCCTGTCACCCCCTCAAACTCCAGCTCCAGCACCACGTCCTAATGGAGGAAGAAGACGCCGTCACCACAAATCCTCCATTCACCCCTCCAGCATCGGAAGAGATCTTACCGATTGGTCACCGTAGGGCCCGGCGGCCCAGGTAGGTGACTGTGCCGCTATTACGAGGAGGGGCATAATCTTGGTGTTGATAGGGACTTCTCAAATACCAACCCGTAATATCTCCCTCCTGTGATGTTGACTGCCGAACCTGCATACAAAACGGGAAGGCCACCGATGTGTGGGTCAGACGGTCGCGTGAGCGCTCTGTGACCGCCTCTGTGGCAAACCCCCTAAGAAAACAAGGAGCGAGATGAAAGAGGAGGAAGAAAAAAAGCAAAGAAGAAAAAGAGACAAAAATGGAAGTGCAACCGGCACAAGGGAAATAAAGAAGGGAGAGAGGGCAGCAGGACGAAAGAAAAGACAACGACAAAGAGCACCTAGAAGAGGCTTAGGGGGGCGGGGCAAAGAGTACAAGAGAGGAAAAAGGGTAAGGAATTCCCCCTTCCCCACATGGAGCTGCCATTCCTGTGTTTCCACTAATGCACTTACCCTCAGCTTTGAGGGGGGGTGAACTCCCACTTGATGGTTTGGCTGAGTCAGACACCTTCACCTCACCAACCCGGGATATAGATCGCTTTGTTGTGGAGTCGCTTGATCGCCTTCAGATGGCTCTGGATCCATCAACAATGGCTCCCTGATCCAAGGACCCCCATCTCTACGGAGGGCTTCCCCGGTGCGCATCACAGGGTCTCCCACCGATACACCAGCTGTATTGACGGGCGCTGAGGAAACTCAGACACGTAATGGCACACGAGAACCTCATGAGAACTCAGGCTGCGGTAAAGAGTGAAAAACTCAAATATATGCCAAATCCTCTAAACCGAGCCCTGCCCCAGGACGGAACCCCGAATAAAAACTCCTCAATTACTTGAGATTCTTCAATTCTTAGATTTTCTTGTCTTACTTACTCCAGAACCAACTGAGGGACAGAAGCATTATACTGAAAGTATCTAGATCTAATATTCCTGAGTTACATCTGTTTATCCCTCAGAGCTGCACCACTATTCTGCTGTGGTGCAGTCCTGTGTATCATACATGACATTAACTATCCTGTAACTGATCCTGAGTACAATCCTGTATTTCACCCAGAGCTGCACTCACTATTCTGCTGTGGTGCAGTCACGTGTCAACATGACATTACTTATCTGTACCTGATCCTGATTACATCCTGTATTAATTCCCAGAGCGCACTCACTATTCTGCTGCTGGTGCAAGTCACTGTGGTACATAAATTACATTACTTATCCGTAGTGACCCTCTGAGGGTTACATCCGTATTATACCCCAGAGCTGCCACCACTACTGCTGCTGGTGCAGTCACGTGTACATACTGACATTCTTATCCTGTACTGATCCTGAGTTAACATCCCTGTATTATACCCCAGAGCTGCAACTGCACATTCGCTGCTGGTGCAGTCAACTTGTACATACATGACATGACTTATCCTGTACTGATCCCGATTACATCCTGTATGATAACTTTCATACTCCAGAGCTGCACTTCTATTCTACTGCGGGTGCAGTCAACTGTGTACATACATGCATTCTATCCTGTACTGTCCTGTTACCCCTGTATAGTCCCCCAAGAGTGCACTCCTATTGCCCTACTGTAGGCCTACATCACAACACATGTTGGGGGACGGAATTCGGCCGATATACGTCCCCCATACACTTCTAATGGGCTCACGGCCCTGTATACGGGAGCGGTATGTCAGCACTAGAGCGGCACCGTACCGTCCGTAAGCCGGAAAAGATAGGAGTGTCCATCTTTTCCCCCCGTGATAACGCGCCGTATCTTCCTATGAGAGGGGCGGGGTGAGCAGTGCTCATCCGACTGCTCCCTCTCTGCAGTGCCGATGATGCCGTAGTAACGGCGGGCATACATCGAGCTATGTACCTTGGACTACATTCACCCTGCCGGTGGCCCGCCCTACCGTACGTAGCAGTGTAACGGGGAGAGAGGAGAGGTGAGGCGCAGCTTTCCCCCCACCCCCGCCTCTCCAAGAGATCATGGCGCACGGCGCCGCATTACGGAAAAGAATAGGACAGATCATATCTTTTTCCCGGTACGGATCGTACGGTGCGACCTTGTGCTGCACCATACGCTCCGTAGGGCGCCGTGCGCCCATGCCCGTCTATGGGGACGGATATCACACCGTTATAAGTCCTAAGTCCTCCATACGGTAGCGTATGTATCTTATCCTGTATTTTATACCCATACTATGATTTATAGCCTTGAACCTGATAAAAATGGTACAGTCTCTTCATGACTTGGCATTGTGCCTATCTCCTTCCGAACGAATGATCTCCCCCACCACTCTGAGTGTCCGACACGCACCAAGCCTCATACATAGCAGCTCCCCCATATTGGATGCCGTCACCACTCTAGCGCAACAAATAAGACAAAGGGTGAATAGGCAAACAATAAGACACCCGTACAACATGTATACAAAGGGTGCAATTAATAGACTCACTAAATATTTGCCCCCATTAATTGCCCTAAAGTTCTCATTGGATAGCCTTATGACGACCCCTCCTTAGAATACAAGTTTACTGTCAAGACGTGTAATAGGGGATACATGGAAACCTAGACAAACCCTTTAAAGAACAATCCCAACCACCTGCTTTGTTGCATTGTGGAGATAGTAAGTTTTTCTCTGTTGGCTTCCAGTCCTTTGTGGTGCGTAAGGAGCGTTTGTGTTTGCAGCTCTGGATGTTACTGAGAAGCGGAAAATGTCTCGCCACATCAGACTCCGTCACAGACCCTGCACCCCGAGAGTCCAACCATCGCCGCACTCCCGGGTCCAAGAGAGCGGAACGCGTGTACAAGCCAAACTTTCTCTCCCCCATCCTCTCCCCGCTCTCATTCCCCGGATCTTTGGTAATTTGGAGAAATCATGTTTTTTCCCTTACCGATCTGAAAAGAGAAAAAAGTGACCTATTACAAGATTCAATGACCTCAGATACTTAAGGGTCGCGCTGATAACTACAGCGTGACTATATGTGACCGGGACCAATGCTCCTCCCCCTTCCATACTAGGATACATATGTAACATTGCAACCAAGTTAAATGGCAACAAATGAGCAAGTCCCAACAACCAGGGCAATTATTTTGCAAGGAGGGGCCGACAGTTGAGAAGTCGGGGAACCCATATCAGCATTGTGCAGGACATAAGGAGGGAGGGTCTCCTGTTATGTCCTGCGACTTCGGTTTCAGGAGCTTCACACGGGGCGGGGAGCGTCACAACTGGGAATCTTGATCAAATCACCGAAAGGAAGAGAAATTATATTTAATGGGGGCACAATGGAGACCGGTCAAGCAGGGGGAGCCCCGAGAAGCCTACAACCCCTGGATATAATCCTATATCACAGTCCTGGCGGCTACTAACAACAATACACACAGTCTGATTATACTCACTCCAGGGATAATAACCAACGGTGGCTGCAGGCTGATGGTCTCCTGTCTGACATTTCCCTTTAAGAAATATCTGATTTAAGGATTCAGACGACCTCCCAGTGGTAGCCCATGTCCCGGAAATACTCCGACAGAGTGATACCTGCAGACAGAGAGCATCACACTGAGTCCTGCCCCCTATAGGCTGCGGCCAGCAGGGGGCGACACCACTCACTGTCCTTACCAGTGTAGATGGAGGCTTCTCTGGCGGCCACGGGCATGTTGGAGGTGTTGGCGACCAACGAGGTTCTCTTCATGATGCTCTCCACCTTCCCGTCCACCTCCATAGTCAGCTGCAACGCAAATCACAGGCTGAGAACCCCGGCCAAAAAATACAAACACCAACGACCCTGCCAAAATACACAGCTGCTCCAAACCCAGAGGTGTGAGGTCAGGACTAGTGCAAGGGGTGAGGAAGGAGAACCTGAAATATCTGCAGACACCAACCAGACCTCCCCCAACATCTCCTGCCTGCAGCTCTACAGACTGTCATACACTATATGTATAGTGAGTGCAGCTCAGGGTCAGTACAGGATAAGTAATGTCATGTATGTACACAGTGACTGCACCAGCAGCAGAATAGTGAGTGCAGCTCTGGGGTATAATACAGGATGTAACTCAGGATCAGTACAGGATAAGTAATGTCATGTATATACACAGTGACTGCACCAGCAGCAGAATAGTGAGTACAGCTCTGGAGTATAATACAGGATGTAACTCAGGATCAGTACAGGATAAGTAATGTCATGTATGTACACAGTGACTGCACCAGCAGCAGAATAGTGAGTGCAGCTCTGGGGTATAATACAGGATGTAACTCAGGATCAGTACAGGATAAGTAATGTCATGTATGTACACAGTGACTGCACCAGCAGCAGGATAGTGAGTGCAGCTGTGGAGTATAATACAGCAGAAGTAATGTCATGTATGTACAGTGACCACATGTGGAGAGTTACGTGGTCCTGTGATATGTTCTTGTAGTGGTTCTGATTCTCCAGGACTCGGGTTTCTCACCTCCGGGAAGTCTCTCAGTACTTCTGACATCTCGTTTCCTCGTTCTCCACATCCCACGTAGATGATGACGTCGCTGTTCGAGTACTTGGACAAGGATTGGGAAATCACCGTTTTACCACAACCAAAGGCCCCGGGGATGGCGGTGGTGCCGCCCTGTACACACCTGAGGACACATCACTGATTGGTCACATTCACATATCATCCTCTGACCTATAGGACGGACACTGATACAAGGATCCAAAAGCTCCGGATACAGAACCATGGGTCGTGCTGTGCCCATCATCTGGTCTGGAGGGCGTCTCTGATATTTGGGTTTCTTACTACTGTAAAGGAGTCTAATCATTCCCTATGCACAGCACTGATTTTGGCAGATGAGACCCCCCGAGCTCTACAGATGGGGGGGGGTGTACTAATTGGGTTTAGTTCGTCCTAGAAGACAGAGGAAGTCAGTGAAGTGCAGGGTGGACCTGTACATACTGAGCTGGATACAATCCTCTGCTTCCTGTCAGTGAATGTAAGGATTCTTGTTTACATCAGGAAATAAAAGCCACAAGGACTTCTCACAGCTGCAGCCTTGTCACAGTCATGTGATGACGTCGGCAGCTCAAATCTTTCCATTGTTACAATGTATCTGCGCAGGTAAAACCTTAAAATAAACTTGTCTAAAATACAGATAAACCTCCAAGTGTTAAAATGAATAATAAAATACAAATTATATAAAACAAAATCCAATTCACTCACGTTCGCTGACAGCAAGCAGAGATCTATCAAACGCTGAGGGATAATCAGCCTCATAAAAGGAACACACTATATTCACAAGAGGAGCGCCCCTTTAAGCACTTACGGGAACAGGGCGTCCAGCACCCTCTGCCCGGTCAGCAGCGGGTGGTTGGCGGGCAGCTTCTCCGTCACAGGACGCACGGTTCTTACGGGCCAGACCTGGACCATGGTGAACTGCTCCTTCACCCCCTCGAACTCCAGCTCCAGCACCACGTCCTATGGAGGAAGAAGAAGCCGTCACCACCAAGTCCTCCAGTCACCTCCAAAGCATCGGGAGAAGATCTTACCGAGGTGTCGTAGTGCCCAGGCGGCGCCAGGTAGGTGACTGTGCCGCGATTACGAGGAGGGAGCATAATCTTGTGTTTGATGAGGGAATTCTCAAATACCAGCCCGTAAATATCTCCTCCTGTGATGTGACTGCCGACCTGCAGGACAAAACGGGAATTACAGAGGATGCCACCGATGTGTGGTCAGGGGTCAGTGTGGGTGCTCTGACCCCTCTGTGTCTAAACACCTCCCCCCTTACACAGGGAGCTGCCATGTCCTGTGTGACCACTAATGCTCTTACCCTCAGGCTCTTTGAGGGGGTGAACTCCCACTTGATGGTTTGGCTGAGGGCAGACACATTCACGCCCCTGGGGATATAGATACTTTGTGTGGAGTCGCTGATGTCCTTCAGAGGTCTCTGGATACCATCAAAAATGGATCCCATGATACCAGGACCCAGCTCTACGGAGAGGGGCTTCCCGGTGCGCAGGACAGGGTCCCCCACCGATACACCAGCTGTATGACGGGCGCTGAGGAAACTCAGACACGTAATGCAACACGAGAACCTCAGGGAGAAACTCAGGCCGCGGGAAAGAGTGAGAAAACTCAAATATATGCCAAAATCCATCCTAACCCGAGCCCTGCACCCAGGAGGAACCCCAATAAACTGCTCAAATACTTGATATTCTCCAGATTTCTGTAGATTTTCTTGTCTAACTCCAGAGACAACTGAGGTACAGAAAGCATTAATACAGGATAAGTATCCAGATATAATATTCCTGAGTTACACCCTGTATTATCCCCCAGAGCTGCACTCACTATTGCCCTACTTAGGCTACATTCACACACATGTATGGGGGACGTATATCGGCCGTATATACGTCCCCCATACACTTCTATGGGCTCACGGCCCTGTACGGGAGCGGTATGGTGCAGCACTAGAGCGGCACCGTACCGCTCCGTAGCCCGGGAAAAGATAGGACGTGTCCTATCTTTTCCCGTGATACAGCGCCGTATCTTCCTATGGAGAGGGGCGGGGGTGAGCAGTGCTCATCCCCTGCTCCTCTCTGCAGTGCCGATGTATGCCGTAGTACGGCGGGCATACATCGAGCTAATGTAGCCTTGGGCTACATTCACACTGCCGTTGCCCGCCCGAACCGTACCGTAGCAGTGTACGGGGAGAGGAGGAGGAGGTGAGCGCAGCTCACCCCCGCCCCTCTCCATAGAGATACATGGCGCACGGCGCCGCATTACGGGAAAAGATAGGACAGATCCTATCTTTTTCCCGGGTACGGAGCGGTACGGTGCTACACGTGTGCTGCACCATACCGCTCCCGTAGGGCGCCGTGCGCCCATTGCCGTCTATGGGGGACGTATATCAGCCGTATATAAGTCCTCCATACGGTAGCGTGAATGTAGCCTTATCCTGTATTTTATACACATACTATGAGTTTATAGCCTTGGAACCTGGATAAAAGGATACAGGTCTCTTCATAGACTTGGATTGTAGCCATATCTCCTTCCAGACGAATGATCTCCCCCACCAGCTCTGAGTGTCCGACACGCACCAGCTCATACATAGCAGCTCCCGCCATATTGGATGCCGTCACCACTGCGCAACAAATAAGACAAAGGGTTAATAGGCAAAACAAATAAGAAAAACGTACAACATGTATACAAAGGGTGCAATTAATAGGACATCACTAAATATGTGCCCCCATGTAATTGCCCTAGAAGTTCTCATTGGAAGCCTTATGACGACCCCTCCTTTAAGAATACAAGTTTACTGATCATGAAGTGTATAGGGGATAACATGGAAACCTAGGACAACCCTTTAAAGAACAATCCCAACCACTCTGCACTGTGTTGCATTGTGGGAGATGTAGTTTTCTGATTGCTTGAAGCCTTTGTGGTGCAGTAAAGGAGCGATTTGTGATTGCAGCTCTGGATGTTACTAGAGAAGCTGAAAATGTCTCGCCACATCAGACTCCGGCACAGACACCGCACCCCGGAGAGTCCACCATCGCCGCACTCACCGGGTCCGGAGACGCCGTGTACATAGCCAAACTTGCTCTCCCGCTCTTCATCCCGGATCTTTGGTAATTTGGAGAAATCCATGTTTTTTCCCTTAAAGATCTGAAAAAGAGGAAAAAAAGTGACCCGATTACAGATTCAATGACCTCAGACTTAAAGGGGCGCTCTGATAACTACAGCTGTGACTATATGTGACCGGGACCAATGCTCCTCCCCCTTCCATACTAGGGATACATTGTAACATTTCATACAAGGGAAAATGGCAACAAAATTAGCAAGTCCCAAGCAACAAGGGCCAATTATTTTGCAAGGAGGGGCCGACAGCTGAGAAAGTCGGGGAACCCATCATCAGCATTGTGCAGGACATGGAGGAGGGAGGTTCTCCTGTTATTTCCTGAGACTTACGGATTTACAGGAGCTTCACACGGGGCAGGAGGAGACGTCACAAGCTGGGAATCTCTGATCAATCACCTGAAAGGAAAGAGAAATTATATTTAATGGGGGCACAAAGGGAGACAGTCAGCGGGTGGGAGCCACGGAGAAGCTACAACCCTGGAATATAAATCCATATATCACAGTCCTGCTGCTACTAACAACATACACACAGGTCTGATTATACATCACTCCAGGGATAATAACCAACAGTGGCTGCAGTCTGTATGGTCTCCTGCTGACAGGTTCCCTTTAAGAAATATATGAATGTATAGGAGTACAGACGACCTCTGACTTCACTGTGCAGCCGACCCGGGGTCATTGATTGACCTTATGATACAGTTTACACTGAAGTTTTACAAAACAAAACAATAAAATCCACTCCAGTAACATGGAGGGTCCCTAAGCTGCCCCACCAGAGTACATAGGTAGCATGTAATGGGTAGGGGTCTCCCTGATCCTCGCTGGGTCCTGTACTCCCAGGGAATCTCTCACCCCCATGACAATTCATCTCCACATTAACAAGCCAAGTGTCAGCTGTATGTGACTGAGAAGGGGGAGGGGTAAATATACTAACACCCCCCCCCCAACCTAATGTCACATGACATCAAGCCCCCCACCCCCAGCATCTGCCATGTCTGCTCAGATAAGAAGAGGTGAATCCTGCAAAAAGAGACAGCAGATGGATCTGTGCACTAAGTTATAGATTGTATGAAATGGCTGATAACAGAGAGTAATAGATTGTATCGCCCCTGTACAGTCCCCTCCCCCCAGATGTAATGGCTGATAACAGAGAGTAATAGATAGTATTCTCCAGTCATGGTGCCTCTCTGATCCCTTGGAAGTGTAGGTGTCACCAAAAATGGATTTAAAGAGACAGTAACAAGAATGAGGAGTCATTTCCAGATCTAGAAGATCTCATGGCAGACGCACACGATCCAGTTTCTTTCCAAGAAGTGACGAGAGGAAGTTGTGTCACATGTGATTAGGAAATATCTGTCAAACACTTCCCCAGCCCTCCACCTGTCATAAATAATAGACCCCCCTCCAACCAGGATCAGACATGTTACCAAGCAGAAGGCGTCTACAGGTGCAGATATAAAGTACTAAACATCAGAAAATAAGTAATTACAATATCTAGATATTATGTTACCTCCAGTCCCACCGTCGGCGCCC
>WNYA01003802.1:0-16690 GCA_019512145.1 Engystomops pustulosus
CCCGTCTACCAGGACACGGCCTCTAAGCTTTCCCATGTGCCGGACGCCCCCGCCGCACCCTCGCCCCGGGGCCCAACAAATGTGGTTCTCATTGTCTGAGGAGTCACAAGCGCACAGGGAAAGAGATGAGATCCTGCTGCAGCCCCAGCGCGGGGTCCTCACAGCACCCCAACACCAGGGACACCCCAACACCAGGGACACCCCAACACCAGGGACACCCCAACACCAGGGAGATCTGACGGGTAGCCATGGAGGAGCAGCGCTGGGGGAGTCCTGCTAATCTTTCCTTTCCTTGTGCAGTACCCCCCCTGATGCGAGGACCCCTCCTCCCTGTAACCCTTTCCTTTCCTTGTGCAGTACCCCCCTGCTGCGTGGACCCCTCCTCCCTGTAACCCTTTCCTTTCCTTGTGCAGTACCCCTCCTCCCTGTAACCCTTTCCTTTCCTTGTGCAGTACCCCCCCTGCTGCGAGGACCCCTCCTCCCTGTAACCCTTTCCTTTCCGTGATTGGAGCGCAGGGGGGTTACCCATGTCCCACTCATTGTTATTCCAGCCGCGCTCCTGGCGTGTGGTGGTAGCCGGCGAGGGTTGGTGCATCCTCTGAGGTCGATGTCCCACAGACGCCGCACCCGTCTACCAGGACACGGCCTCTAAGCTTTCCCATGTGCCGGACGCCCCGTCTACCAGGACACGGCCTCTAAGCTTTCCCATGTGCCGGACGCCCCCGCCGCACCCTCGCCCCGGGGCCCAACAAATGTGGTTCTCATTGTCTGAGGAGTCACAAGCGCACAGGGAAAGAGATGAGATCCTGCTGCAGCCCCAGCGCGGGGTCCTCACAGCACCCCAACACCAGGGACACCCCAACACCAGGGACACCCCAACACCAGGGACACCCCAACACCAGGGAGATCTGACGGGTAGCCATGGAGGAGCAGCGCTGGGGGAGTCCTGCTAATCTTTCCTTTCCTTGTGCAGTACCCCCCCTGATGCGAGGACCCCTCCTCCCTGTAACCCTTTCCTTTCCTTGTGCAGTACCCCCTGCTGTGTGGACCCCTCCTCCCTGTAACCCTTTCCGTGTGCAGTACCCCTCCTCCCTGTAACCCTTTCCTTTCCTTGTGCAGTACCCCCCCTGATGCGAGGACCCCTCCTCCCTGTAACCCTTTCCTTTCCGCGCATCAGAGTATTTCAGGAAGAAGTGCTTTCCCTTGGAGGTCCACAGATAGAGTGAGGAGCGGACCCCAGCTCACCGGGATGTCAGAATAGATCATGATCCTGTGGGTCACCGATAGAGATGAAGACAGGGACCCCAGCACACCTAGGATTTCAGGAGGAGTGCACTGATCCTGGAGTCACGATAAGGGTAATCAGTCCCCACAGCACATGGAGGATCAGGGAGAGTGCATATCCTGTGGGTTTCACCGAGAGAGTGAGGAACAGGTTCCCCAGCGCACAGATTATTTCCGGGAGGAGTGCTTGATCCTGTGGGAGGTTTCACAGATAGAGGGATGAGCAGGTGACCCCAGCGCACAGAGGATCAGGGAGCATGCATATCCTTGAGGTAACAATAGAGGGGAAGGTAGCAGGGGACCCCAGCCCGCAGATGTAAGGAGAGAGTGCTGAGCATTTGGAGGTCCCATGATGAGGGGAGGCAGGGTCCCCAACAAGGCCAGCACAGAGGATTCAGGAGTAGCATGATTCCTGTTTGGAGGGTCAAGACCATTAAGGAGCAGGACCCCACAGCACAGAGGTGTCTTGGGAGGATGTCATAATCCTGTGTGAGTCCCAGATAGGGGGAATGAGCAGGCCCCCCAGCACAGAGATTTCCGGGTCGAGTGCATGATCCTGTGGGAGGTCACAGACAGAGGGAAGGAGCAGGGACCCCACACACAGAGGATTCAGTAGAGGATTCATGCTCCTGTTGGAGGTCACGATGAGGTGAGGAGCAGGGTCCCCGATCCAGCACAATGTGTCAGGGAGGCTCGCAGTCCGTGGGAGTCAACAAGGATAGAGGGAAGCCGTCCCCAGCATCACAGAGGATTTCGGGGTCGGATTGACAATATCCTGTGGGATCCACAATAGAGGGGAGGATCAGGTCCCCACAGCACAGATGATGTCAGGGGAGGAGTGCATGATCCTGTGGGATGTCCAGATAGGGGTTTACATGTCCCAGCCGGCACAAGTGTCAGGGGGGATTCATGATCCTGTGGGTTTCACCGATGAGGGGAGGAGCAAGGACCCCCAGCACACAGAGGAGTCCGGGTAGATTGCCTTATCCTGTGGGATGTCCCAGATAGAGGGAATGAGCAGGACCCACGCAAGCGGATGTCGGGGAGGAGTGCATGATCCTGTGGGAGGTCACAGATAGAGGGGGAAGGAGCAGGACCCGCAGCACAGAGGATGTCAGGAGCGGAGTGCATGATCCTGTGGGAGGTCACAGATAGAGGGGAGGAGCAGGGTCCCCAGCAGCACAGAGGATGTCAGGGGAGGGAGTCATTATCCTTTGGTGAGGTCACTATCGGAGTGTATGCGCCGGGTCCCCCGCAGCACAGAGGATGGTCATGGGGAGGATGCATGATCTGTGGAGGTCACAGCTTCGAGGAGGATCAGGACCCCAGCAAGGCACGGAGGATGTCGGGAGATTGCATAATCCTGGGAGGTCACAGTAGAGGGGAATAGCATGACGCCCATCCACCTGAGGATGCAGGAAGAGTGCATGATCCTGTGGGAGGTCACAGAGGGGAAGGAGCAGGGTCCCCAGCAGCACAGAGGATGTCAGTGAGGAGTGCCTGATCCTTTGGATTCACAGACAGAGGGAAGGAGCAGGGACCCCAGCAGCACGATGCTTCGGTGATGATTGCATGATCCTGTGGGAGGTCACAGATAGAGGGGAAGGAGCAGGACCCCAGCAGCACAGAGGATGTCAGGGGAGGAGTCATCTCCTGTGGGGAGGTACATACATCTGTAAGGTCAGGGACCCCCTTCAGCACAGCGATTATGTCAGGAAGGGATTGCATTATCCTGTTGGAGGTCACAGAAATGGGAAGTATCAGGACCCAAACCGCACAGGGAGTCAGGAGAGGACGCATGACCTGTGGTGAGGTCACAGATAGAGGGATAGCCGGGACCCCCGCAGCACAGAGTATGTCAGAGATTATTTGCATGATCCGGATGTCACAAAGATCGAGGTGAGTAGCAGGACCCCAGCAGCACAGAGGATGTCAGGGGAGGAGTGCATGATCCTGTGGAGTCACAGATAGATGAGAGCATGGACCCCAGCGACACAGATGATTTCAGAGAGTATGCATGATCCTGTGTGATGTACAGATAGAGGGAGGATCAGTACCCCAGCAGCACAGAGGATGTCAGGGGAGGAGTGCATGATCCTGTGGGAGGTCACAGATAGAGGGAGCAGGGACCCCAGCAGCACAGAGGATGTCAGGAGAGGAGTATGACCTGTGGGAAGGTCACAGATAGGGCGGACAGTGACCCCAGCAGCACAGATTATGTCAGGAAGGTGCATGATCCTGTGGAGTTCCCCGATATAGGGAAGGAGCAGGACCCCCAGCCGCACAAGGATTTCAGGAGAGGACGCATGTCCTTGTGGGAGGTCACAGATATAGGGGAGAAGCAGACCCCAGCAGCACAGAGGATGTCAGGGGAAGGAGGCATGATCCTGTGGGAGGTCCCAGATAGAGGGTGACGAGTCAGGACCCCAGAACACAGAGGATGTCAGGTAGGTGCATATCCTGTTGGAGGTCACATAGAGGGGAGGATCAGGGACCCCCGCAGCACAATATGTCAGGAGGAGTGCTGAATCCGTGGGAGGGCACAGATACAGGGGAAGGACAGGACCCATCAGCACGAGGCATGTCAGGGAGGAGTGCATGATCCTGTGGGGGTCAATAAGAGAGATGAAGGAGCAGGTCCCCAGCATCACAGGATGTCAGGGGTAGGAGTGCATGTCCTTGGAGGTCACCGATAAGAGGTGAAGAGCAGGACCCCAGCATCACAGAGGATTAGGGAGGAGGGCTGATCCTTGGAGTTCCCAGATAGAGAGGAAGGAGCAGGGTCCCCAGCAGCACAGAGGATGTCAGGGGAGGAGTGCATGATCCTGTTGAGGTCACAGATAGAGGGGAAGGAGCAGGACCCCAGCGAGCACAGAGGATGTCAGTAATAAGCAGTGATCTCCCTCTATGACCAGTAAAGGAGGTGATGCTGGTGATGTGGGGTGATGGAAGGTGCTGGCCCGCGCTCTGTGACCTTCTATGTCCGTGTAGCGGGTGGTGCAGCGTCTGCCAGGAGTCGGCTTTATGTAGCTTTAATGCGTGTCTGAGCGGTGCCAATTCCTGGGGGGATAGTATTTTGGTGGCCCATGGAGGCTTCGGGGATAGCAGTGTGATCAGGACGCCGCTGTAGCCTCATTAACCCTATACTGTCCCCTGTGCTGTGGCTTGGTGATAACATGCACTAGGGACATCCCCTTTAATGATGTTACAGGGATCCCTATGACCTGATGTGTATAGTCTGCACCTTCCCGGGTCTGTACAGGACGCAGGGACAAACCCGATCCCCTTTAGCTCTTGTGCTGGACAACCCGTGAGGGCCACACTCTGTGTGCATGTGACTACGGAGCTGGTAATACGTCATGGGTTTCCCTGTATAACGCGACCCCTGGGATTCTATCTGTGGTCGGACCTTTCCGTCCCTAGGATAAGGATTATTTCTCATTCCTGGGGTCCCGCTACCATCTCTTCGTGGACCGAAGTGATTGGAGCGCAGGGGGTTACCCATGTCCCCCACTCATTGTTCTTCACCGCGCTCCTGGCTTGTGGGGGATCCGGGCGAGGGTTGGTGCTCCTCGGAGGTCGATGTCCCCCGAACCCGGCCCCCGTCTACCAGGACACCCTCTAAGCTTTTCCATTGCCGGACGCCCCCGCCGCACCTCGCCCCGGGCCCAACAATGTGTTCTTCATTTTCTGAAGGAGTCACAAGCGCACCAGGGAAGTTCCAAATTGGAGGATATGAGATCCTACTACTAAACTGCAGCCCCCCGGGGTCCTCACCGCACCCCAACACCAGGAGAGACCTGACGGTCTCCATGGAGAGCAGGGGCGCGCTGGGGAGTCCTGATAATCTTTCCTTTCCCCTTGTTCAGTCCCCCCTGCTGTGTGGACCTCTCCTCCCTTACCCCTTCCTTTTCCTTGTGCATTACAGCCCCCCCATGCCTTGCGAGACCTCTCCTCCCTCGTACCCTTTGCTTTCCCCTTGTGCAGTACCCCCCGGCTGTGTGGACCTCTCTCCCTGTAACACCTTTCCTTTCCTTGTGCAGTACCCCCCCTGCTGCGAGGACCTCGCCTCCCTGTACCCTTTCCTTCCTTGTGCCGTACCCCCCCCCCCTGCTGTGTGGACCTCTCCTCCCTGTAACCCTTTCCTTTCCTTGTGCAGTACCCCCCTGGCTTGCGTGGACCTCTCCTCCCTGTAACCCTTTCCTTTCCTTGTGCAGTACCCCCCCTGCTGCGTGGACCCCTCCTCCCTGTAACCCTTTCCTTTCCTTGTGCAGTACCCCCACCCCCCCTGCTGCGTGGCCTCTCCCCCCTGTAACCCTTTCCTTTCCTTGTGCAGTACCCCCCCTTGCGTGGACCCCTCCTCCCTGTACCCTTTCCTTTGCCTTGTGCATACCCCGCCTGCTGCGTGGACCTCTCCTCCCTGTAACCACTTTCCTTTCCTTGTGCATACCCCCCCGTCTGCGAGTACCCCTCCTCCCTGTAAACCCTTTCCTTTCCTGTGCAGTACCCCCCCCCCTGCTGCGTGGACCCCCTCCTCCCTGTACCCTTTCCTTTCCTTTCCTTGTGCAGTACCCCCTCTGTGCGTGGACCCCTCCCCCTGTACCCTTTCCGTTTCCTGGTGCATACCCCTCCTCCCTGTAACCCGTTCCTTTCCTTTCTGTGCATACCCCCCTGCTTCGAGGACCCCCTCCTCCCTGTAACCCTTTCCTTTCCTTGTGCAGTACCCCCCTGCTGCAGGACCCCTCCTCCCGTAACCCTTTCCTTTCTGTGCAAGTACCCCCCCTCTGCGGGGCACCCCTCCTCCCTGTAACCCGTTTCCTTTCCTGTGCAGTACCCCCCCTGCTGCGTGGACCTCTCCTCTGTAAACCCTTTCCGTTCTTGTGCAGTACCACCCCCCCCTGCTGCGTGGACTCCATCCTCCCTGTACCCTTTCCTTTCCTTGTGCAGTACCCCCCTGCTGCGTGGACCTCTCCTCCCTGTAACCCTTTCCTTTCCTTGTGCAGTACCCCCCTGCTGCGTGGACCTCTCCTCCCTGTAACCCTTTCCTTTCCTTGTGCAGTACCCCCCTGTGCGGGACCTCTCCTCCCTTAAACCCTTTCGTTCCTTTGTGCAGTACCCCTGCTGCGTGGAACCCCTCCTCCCTGTTACCCTTTCCTTCCTTGTGCATTACCCCCCTGCTCTGAGTGGACCTCTCCGCCCTGTAACCCTTTCCTTTCCTTGTGCAGTAACCCCCCCCTGCTCTGGACCCTCCTCCCGTAACCCGTTCTTTTTCCTTGTGCAGTACCCCCCCTGCTGCGAGGACCTCTTCCTCCCTGTAACCCTTTCCTTTCTTGTGCGTACCCCCCCCTGCCTGCGTGGACCCCTCCTCCCTTCACCCTTTCCGGCCTTGTGCAGTACCCCCCTCCCTGTAAAACCCTTCCTTTCCTTGTGCAGTCACCCCCCTGCTGCGAGGACCCCTCCTCCATGTACCCTTCCTTTCCTTGTGCAGTAAACCCCCCGCTTCGTGGACCTCTCCTCCCTGTAACCCTTTCCTTTCTTGTGCAGTACCACCCCCCCTCTGTGTGGCCCCTCCTCCCTGTAAACCCATTCCGTTCCTGTGCCTACCCCCCTGCTGCGGTTGTCCCCTCCTCCCTTAACCCTTTCCTTGTGCAGTACCCCCCCCCCCTCTGCCGTGGACCTCTCTCCCTGTAACCCTTTTCCTTGTCCTTGTGCAGTACCCCCCCTCTGCAGGACCTCCTCCTCCCTGTAACCAACCCTTTCCTTTCTTGGGCAGTACCCCCTGCTGCGTGGACCCCTCCTCCCTGGTAACCCTTTCCTTTTCTTGTGCAGTACCCCCCCCCCCTGCTGCCTTGACCGTCCTCCCTGTAAACCCTTTCCTTCCTTGTGCAGTACCCCCCTGCTGCGTGGACCCCTCCTCCCGGTAACCCTACTTTCCTTGTGTACGTACCCGCTGCTGCGTGGACCTCCCTCCCTGTAACTAACCTTTCCGTTCCTTGTGCAGGACCCCCCTCTGCTGCAATGCCTCTCCTGCCCTGTACCCTTTCCTTTCCTTGTGCAGTACCCCCCCTTCTGCGTGGACACCCTCCGCCCTGTACCCCTTTCCTTCCTTTTTCAGTACCCCCTGCTGCGTGGACCGCTCCTCCCTGGAACCCTTTCCTTTCTTATGCAGTACCCCCCCGCTGGGGGACGCCCTCCTCCCTGTAACCCTTGTCCTTTCCTTGTGCAGTACCCCCCCTGCTGTGTGGACCTCTCCTCCCGTAACCCCTTTCTTTCCTTGTGCAGTACCACCTGCCCCCTGCGGGGGACCTCCTCCCTGTAATAACCCTTTCCATTTCCTGGCATACCCCTCTCCTGTACCCTTTCCTGTCCTTGTGCAGGTACCCCCCGCCTGCTGCTGGACTCTCCTCCTGGAACCCTCCTTTCTTTGCAGTAACCCCCCTGCTGCGTGACCCTGCCTCCTCCCTGTAACCCGTTCCTTTCCTTTGCATACCCTCCCCTGGCTGCGTGGGACCCCTCCTCCCTGTAAACCCTTTCCCTTTCCTTTGCAGTACCCGCCTGTGCGGGACCCCTCCTCCCTGGTAAGCCTTTCCTTTCCTTGTGCATACCCCCCCCCGCTGCGGTGGACCCCTCCTCCCTGTAACCCTTTCCTTTCCTTGTGCAGTACCCCCCCTGCTGCGTGACCCCTCCTCCTGTAACCCTGTCCTTTCCTTTTGCAGTACCCCAACCCCACCTGCTGTGTGGACCTCTCCTCCCTGTAACCCTTGTCCTTTCCGGTGCAGTACCCCCCCCTGGCGCGTGGACCCCTCCTCCTTCACCGTTCCTTTTCCTTGTGCATACCCACCCCCCTGCGCGTGGACCTCTCCCCGCCCTGTAACCCCTTCCTTTCCTTGTGCAGTAACCCCCTGCTGCGAGGACCTCCTCCTCCCTGTACCCTTTCCTTCCTTTGTGGCTACCCCCCCTGCTGCAGGACCCTCCTCCCTGTAACCCTTTCCTTCCTTGTGCAGTACCCCCCCTGCTGCGAGGCCCCCTCCTCCCTGTAACCCTTTCCTTTCCTTGTGCAGTACCCCCCTGCTGCGTGGACCCCTCCTCCCTGTAACCCTTTCCTTTCCTTGTGCAGTACCCCCCCCCTGCTGCGTGGACCCCTCCTCCCTGTAACCCTTTCCTTTCCTTGTGGCAGTACTAACCCCCCCCCGGCGTGTGACCCTCCCTCCCCCTGTACCCCTGTCCTTCTTGTGCATACCCCCCTGCTTCGAGACCCCTCCGCCCCTGTAACCCGTTCCCTTTCCTTGTGCAGTACCCCCCCCCTGCTGCGTGGACCCCTCCTCCCTGTAACCCTTTCCTTTCCTTGTGCAGTACCCCCCTGCTGTGTGGACCCCCTCCTGTAACCCTTTCCTTTCCTTGTGCAGTACCCCCCTGCTGCGTGGACCCCTCCTTCCCTGTAACCTTTCCTTTCCCTTGGTGCCGTCAGTAAGAAAGCATGAGGGATGAGTAGGATTGTAGGGAGAAGTTGTGAGGGGAGTGGAAAACGATGGAAAGTGAGGAGGAGCAGAGGCAGTCATGGGGAAGAATAGGGCTGCAAGTTGCTAATGGGGCTCGTTTCGGGGTGAAAGGGTAGGGAGAAAGGGGGGAAGGTTAGAGGTGGGGGTGGGAGGAGAGGGTCCTAAGAATAGGGAGAGTTTGGGAGAAGCCATGGAGGGTGAATGAGGTTCCAGTAGGCAAAGAGTTAACGATGAAAGAGAAAATAGAGAGGGACGGAGGGGATAGCCCTCTTTCCTTCTTGTACCCTCCTCCTCCCTGTAACCTTCTTGTGGCAGTACCACCCCCCTGCTGCGAGACTTCTCCTCCCTTAACCCTTTTTCCTTTCCTTGGTTCCTACCCCCCTTCTGCGTGGACCTCTCCTCCCTGTAACCCTTTCCTTTTCCTCCTTGTGCATACCCCCTCCCCCTGTAACCCTTTCCTTTCCTTGTGCAGTACCCCCTGCTGTTGTGGTCCCCCTCCTCCTGTAACCCTTTCCTTTCCCTTGTTCAGGTACCCCCCCCCTGCTGTGTGGACGCTCCTCCCTGTAACCCTTTCCTTTCCTTGTGCATACCCCCCCCTGCTGCGAGGACCTCTCCTCCCTGTACCCTTTCCTTTCTTGTTGCAGTACCACTCCCCCACCCTGCCGCGGGGACCTCTCCTCCCTGGTAACCCTTCCTTTCCTTGTGCATTACCCACCCCCCCTGCCTTGACCCCTCCGTCCCTGAAACCTTTTCCTCTCCTTGTGTCAGTACCCCCCTGCTGCGTGGACCCCTCCTCCCTGTAACCCTTTCCTTTCCTTGTGCGTACCCCCCTGCTGCGTGGACCCCCTCCTCCCTGTAACCCTTTCCTTTCCTTGTGCAGTACCCCCCTGCTGTGTGGACCCCTCCTCCCTGTAACCCTTTCCTTTCCTTGTGCAGTACCCCCCTGCTGCGAGGACCCCTCCTCCCTGTAACCCTTTCCTTTCCTTGTAGCAGTACCCCCCCTCTTGTGGACCCCACTCCCTGTAACCCTGTTCCTTTCCTTGTGCATACCACCCCCCTGCTGGGTTGGACCCCTCCTCCCTTAACCCTTTCTTTCCTTGTGCAGTACCCCCCTGCTGCGTGGACCCCTCCTCCTGTAACCCTTTCTTCCTTGCAGTAACCCCCTGCTGCTGGACGCTCGCCTCCCTCGTAACCCTTTCCTTTCCCTTTCCTTGTGCCGTACCCCCTGCTGCGTGGACCTCTCCCCTGTAACCCTTTCCTTTCCTGTGCAGTACCCCGCTGCCCCCTGCTGTGTGGCGCCCCCTCCTCCCTGTACCCTTTTCCCTTTCCTGGTGCAGTACCCCCCTGCTTGCGTGGACCCCTCCTCCCTGGTACCCTTTCCTTTGCCTTGTGCAATTACCCACCCTGCGGCGAGGAACCCCTCCTCCCTGTAACCCTTTCCTTTCCTTTGCAGTACCCCCCCTGCGGTGGACCTCTTCCTCCTGTACACTTCTTCCTTGTGCCGTACCCCCCCTGCTGTGTGGACCCCTCCTCCCTGAACCTTACCTTTCCTTGTGCAGTACCCCCCTCTTGTTGACCTCTCCGCCCCGTAACCTTTCCTTTCCTTGTGCATTACCCCCCTTCTGTGTTGACCCCCCTCCTCCCTGTAACCCTTTCCTTTCCTTGTGCAGTACCCCCCTGCTGCGAGGACCTCCCTCCTGTAACTCCCTTTCCTTTCCTTGTGGCGTACCCCCCCCCTTCTCGAGGACCGTCTCCTCCCTGTCCCCTTTCCGTTCTTGTCAGTACCCCCCTGCTGCGAGGACCTCTCCTCCCTGTAAACCCGTTCCGTTCCTGTGCAGTAACCCCTGCTGCGTGGACCCCCTCCGCCTGTAACCCTTTCCTGTCCTTGTCAGTACCGGCCCTGCTGCGTTTGTCCCTCCTCCCTGTAACCTTTCCTTTCCTTGTGGCAGTACCCCCCCCTGCTGCGAGACCGCTCCTCCCGGTAACCCTTTCCTTTCCCTTGTGCAGTACCGCCCCTGCTGCGTGGCCCTCTCCTCCTGTAACCCTTGCCTTTCCTTGTGCAGTACCTACCCCCCTGCGGCAGAACCCCTCCTCCCGTAACCTTTCCTTTCCTTGTGGCAGTCCCCCCCCCACCCCCCCTGCTGCGTGGACCCCTCCTCCCTGTAACCGCTTTCCTTTCCTTGTGCAGTACCCTCCCCCTTTCTGCGTGGACCCTCCGCCCTGTAACCCTTTCCCTTTCCTTGTGCATACCCCCCTGCTGCGTGGACCCCCTCCTCCCTGTAACCTTTTCCTTTCCCTTGGCAGTTACCCCCCCCCTGCTGCGTGGACCCCCCCTCCCCCTACCCCTTTCCTTTCCTTGGTGGCGTACCCCCCTGCCTGCGTGGACCCCTCCTCCCTGTAACCCTTTCCTTCCTTGTGCATACCCCCCCGGCTGCCTGGACCTCCTCCCGTAACCCTTCCCTTTCCTTGTGCAGTACCACCCCCCCTGCTGCGGGACCCCTCTCCCTGTAACCCTTTTCCTTTCCTCCTTGTGACATTACCCCCCCTGGCTGCGTGGCCTTCCTCCCTGTAACCCTTTCTTTCCTTGTGCAGTACCCCCCCCTGCTGCGAGGACCTCTCTCCCTGTCACCCTTTCCTTTCAGTGTGCAGTACCCCCCCCCTGCTGCGTGGACCCCTCCCCCTAGTAACCCTTCCTTTCCTTGTGCCTACCCCCCTGTCTGCGTTGTCCCCCTCCTCCCTGTAAACCCTTTCCTTTCCTTGTGCAGTACCCCCCCTGCTGCTAGGAAGCCTCTCCTCCTGTAACCCCTTTCCTTTCCTTGTGCAGTACCCCCTGCTGCGTGGACCTCTCCTCCCGTACCCTTTCTTCCTTTCCTTTTGCAGTACCACCCCCCCTGCGGCGAGGACCCCTCCTCCCCTGTAACCCTCTTTCCTTTCCTTGTGCAGTACCCACCCACCCCCGCTTCTGTTGGACCCCCTCCTCCCTGTAACCCTTTCCTTTCCTGTGCAGTACCTCCCCCCGGCTGCGTGACCCCTCCTCCCTGTAACCCTTTCCTTTCCTTGTGGCAGTACCCGTACCCCCCCCCCGCTGCGTGGACCCTCCTCCCTGTAACCCTTTCCTTTCCTTTGCAGTACCCCCTGCTGCGTGACCCCCTCCTTCCCCCTTAACCCTTTCCGTTCCTTGTGCATTACCCCCTGCTGCGTGGACCTCTCCCTCCTGGTAACCCTTTCCCTTTCCTTGTGCAGTACCCCCCCTGCTGCGTGGACCCCTCCTCCCGTAACCCTTCCTTGCCGTTGCAGTACCCCCCCGTGCTGCGTGGCCTCTCCTCCCTGTAACCCTTTCCTTTTCCTTGGCAGGACCCCCCCCTGCTGCGTGGCCCTCCTCCCTGTAACCCTTTCCTTTCCTTGTGCAGAACCCCCCCTCTGCTTGGCCCCCTCCTCCCTGTACCTTTCCTTTTCCTGTGGCAGTAACTCCCCCCCCCCTGCGTGTGGACGCTCTCCCTCCCTGGTAACCCTTTCCTTTCCTTGTGCAGTACCCCCCCCCCTGCTGCGTGACCTCTCCTCCCTGTACACCCTTTTTTCCTTTCTTGGCAGTACCCCTCCACCCCTCCTCCCTGTAACCCTTTCCCTTGTGCATACCCCTCCTGCTCATGGACCACTCTCCGTCCCTGTAACCCTTTCTTTCCTTGTGCAGGTACCCCCTGCTGCGTGAAGACCTCTCCTCCCTGTAACCCGTTTCCTTTCCTTGTGCAGTCCCCCCGGCTGTGTGGACCTCGCCTCCCCTGTAACCCTTTTCTTTCCTTTGCATACCCCCCTGCTGCGTTGTCCCCTCCTCCCTGTAACCCTTTCCTTTCCTTGTGCAGTACCCCCTGCTGCGTGGACCCCTCCTCCCTGTAACCCTTCCTTCCTTGTGCAGTCCCCCCCCCTGCTGCGTGGACCCCCTTCTCCCGGAACCCGTTTTCCTTTCCTTGTGCAGTAACCCCCCTGCTGCGTGGATCCTCTCCTCCCTGTAACCCTTTCCTTTGCAGTACCCCCCCTTCTGGCGTGACCTCTCCTCCCTGTAACCCTTTCCTTTTCTGTGCATACCCCCCTGCTGCGTGACCTCTTCCTCCCTTAACCCTTTCCTTTCCTTGTGCAGTCACCCCCCATCTGCGTTGACCTCTCCTCCCTGTAAACCCTTTCCTTTCCTTGGCAGTACCCCCCCTGCTGCGGGACCCCTCCTCCCTGTACCCTTTCCTTTCCTTGTGCAGTACCCCCCTGCTGCGTGGACCCCTCCCCCTGTACCCCTTTCCTTTCCTTGTGCAGTACCCCCCCTGCTGTGTGGACCCCTCCTCCCTGTAACCCTTTCCTTTCCTTGTGCAGTACCCCCCCGCTTGTCGTGGACCCCTCCCCCTGTACACCCTTTCCTTTCCTTGTGCATACCCCCCCTGCTGCGTGGACCCCGCTCCTGTACCCTTTCCTGTCCTGTGCATACCCCCCTGCTGCGTGGACCCCCGCCCCCGGTCACCCTTTCCTTTCCTTGGCAGTACCCCCCCCTGCTGCGGGACCTCCCCCTGTACCCCTTTCCTTTCTTAGTGCATACCCCCCTGCTGCGTGGACCCTCTCCTTCCCTGCAACCCTTTCCCTTTCCTTGTGCAGTACCCCTCCTCCCTTAAAACAACCCCGTTCCTTTCCGTCCTTGTGCAAGTACCCCCCCTGCTGCGTGACCCCTCCTCCCTGTAAACCCTTAACCCTTTCTTCCTTGTGCAGTACCCCGCCTTCTGTTGGACTCTCCTCCCTGAACCCTTTCCTTCCTTGTGGCAGTCCACCCCCCCTGCTTGCTTGACCCTCCCCCTGTAACCCCTTTTCCTTTCCTTGTGCATACCCCCCCCCTGCGCGAGGCCCTCTCCTCCCGGTAACCCTTTCCTTGCCGTGTGCAGTACCCCCCCTCCTCCCTGTACCCTTTCCCTTCCTTTCCTTGGTGGCAGTACCCCCCCCCCACCTTCTGCGAGGACCTCTCCTCCCTGTAACCCTTTCCTTCCTTGTGCATACCAACCCCCCTTCTGTGTGGACCTCTCTCCCTGTAACCCTCCTTTCCTTGTGCAGGACCCCCTGCTGCGAGGACCCCTCCTCCCTGTAACCCTGGTTTCCTTCCTTGTGCATACCCCCCTGCTGCGTGGGGACCCCTCCTCGCCTGTAACCCTTTCCTTTCCTTGTGCAGTACCCCCCCCCTGCTGCGGGCCCCCTCCTCCCTGTAAACCCGTTCCTTGCCTTGTGCAGTTCCCCCCCTGCTGCGAGGACCTCTCCTCCCTGTAACCCTTTCCTTTCCTTGTCATACCCCCTGCTGCGGGACCTCTCCCTCCCGTAACCTTTCCTTTCACTTGTGGCAGTACCCCCCCCTGCTGCGTGGACCCCCCTCCTCCCTGTAACCCTTTCTTTCCTGTGCAGTCCCCCCTGCGCCTTGAACCCCTCCACTTGTAACCTTCCTGTCCTTGTGCAGTCCCCCCCCTGCTGCGTGGACCCCTCCTCCCTTAACCATTCTTTCCTTGTGCAGTACCCCCCCCCCCCCCCTCTGCGTGGACCCCTCCTCCGTAACCCTTTCCTTTCCTGTGCAGTAACCCCCCCCCTGCTGCTTGACCCCCTCCTTCCCTGTAAACCCTTTCCGTTCCTTGTGCATCCCCCCCTGCTGCGAGGACCCCCCGCCCTTAACCCTTTCCTTTCCTTGTTCCTACCCCCCCTGCTGCGTGGACCCTCCCTCCTCCTGTAACCCTTCCTTCACATCACACGGCATTCCCCCCTGCTGCGAGGACCCCTCCTCCCTGTAACCCTTTCCTTTCCTTGTGCAGTACCCCCCTGCTGCGTGGACCTCTCCTCCTGTAACCCTTTCCTTTTCCTTGGGCTACCCCCCCCCCTGCTGTGTAGACCCCTCCTCCCTGTAAAACCCTTTCCTTGTGCATTACCCCCCCCCTGCTGTGTGGACCTCTTCCTCCCTTAAACCCTTTCCTTTCCCTTGTGCAGTCACCCCCCCCTGCTGCGAGGAACCTCTCCTCCCTGTAAACCCTTTTTTTCTTTCCTTTGTGCATACCCCCCCTGCTGCGTGACCTCTCCTCCCTGTAACCCTTTTTCCTTTCGCTGTGCAGTCCCCCCCGGCTGCGTGGAACCTCTCCTCCCTGTAACCCTTTCCTTTCCTTGTGCAGTACCCCCCCTGCTGTGTGGACCTCTCCTCCCTGTAACCCTTTCCTTTCCTTGTGCAGTACCCCCCTGCTGCGAGGACCTCTCCTCCCTGTAACCCTTTCCTTTCCTTGTGCAGTACCCCCCTGCTGTGTGGACCCCTCCTCCCTGTAACCCTTTCCTTTCGCTCCTTGTGCAGTACCCCCCACCCCCCCCCTGCTGTGTGACCCCTCCTCCTGGTAAACCTTTCCTCCCTTGGCATTACCCCCTGCTGCGTGGACCCCTTCTCCCGGAACCCTTTCCTTTCCTTGTGCACGTACCCCCCCCTGCTGCGAGGGACCCCCTTCTCCTGAACCCTTTTCCTTTCTTGTGCAGGTACCCCCTGCTGCGTGGACCCCTCCTCCCTGTAACCCTTTTCCTTTCCTTGGAGTAACACCCCCCCTGCGCGAGGAACACTCCTCCCGGTAACCCTTTCCTTTCCTTGTGCAATACCCCCCCCCTGCTGCGTGGACCTCTCCTCCCTGTAAAACCTTTCCTTTCCTTGTGCAATTACCCCCCCTGCTGTGTGGACTCTCCTCCCTGTAACCCTTTCCTTTCCTTGTGCATGTACCACCTACCCCTGCTGCATGTACCCTCTCCTCTCCCTGTAAAACCCTTTCCTTTGTTCCGTGTGCAGTAACCCCCCCTCTGCGAGGAAACCCCTCTCCCGGTACCCCTTTCCTTTCCTAGGCAGTACCACCCCCCCCCCCCTGCTGTGTGGAACCTCTCCTCCCTTTAACCCTTTACCTTTCCTTGTGCATAACCGCCTGCTGCGTGGACCCCTCCCCCTGTAACCATTTCCGTCCTTGTGCAGTACCCCCCTGCTGTGTGGACCCCCGTCCTCCTGTAACCCTACCTTCCTTGTGCCAGTAACCCCCTGCTGCGGGGACCCCTCCTCCCTGTAACCCTTTCCTTCCTTGTGCAGTAACCCCCCTGCTGCGTGGACCCCTCTCCCTGGTAACCGCTTTCCTTTCCGTGGTGCAGTACCCCCCGCCTGCTGCGTTGTCCCCCTCCTCCTGTAACCCTTTCCTTTCCTTGTGCAGTACCCTAACCCCCCACTGCTGCGTTTCCCCTCCTCCCCGTACCCTTTCCTTGGGCATACCCCCCCCCCCCCTACCCCTCTGCGTGAACCCTCTCTCCCTGTAACCCTTTCCTGCCCTTGTGCAGTACTCCCCCCCCCTGCTGCGTGGACCCCTCCTCCCTGTAACCTCCCTTTACCCTTTTCCTTTCCTTTTGCAGTACCCCCCCTGCTGCATGGACCCCCCTCCTCCTTAACCCTTTCCTTTCCTTGTCAGTACCCCCCTGCGGCAAATGACCCCCTCCTCCCTGTAACCCGTTCCTTTCCTTGTCAGTACCCCCCTCTGCATGGACCCCCTCCTCCCTGTAACCTTTCCTTCCCCCTCTTTGCTGGAGCGCTCGTTGGAGCGTGTGAGGCAGTGTGGTGGTCCTCCGAAGCCTCCTGTGGTTGGGAATGACATTCTACCATGTCCCGCTGACCCCGCAGCACGGATACTTATACATCGGGAGCGGAGAGCGGAACATTGACCTTCCCTTCATGATCTGAGAGATTGCAGCCGTCATGGCCGCTGCTGGGGACGATGAGACCTGTGTGTGATATGTCCTGTCCTGTGTGTGATATGTCCTGTCCTGTGTCACTCACGTGAGGAGCAATAAAACTGCGCTATTCTTTCATCAGTGTGAACACGGACTCGCTTAAACAT
>WNYA01003803.1:0-22458 GCA_019512145.1 Engystomops pustulosus
ACAGATTTGTAATTGGAAGGGCAGCCATTTGACAGCTGTCATTGTCTCTCCACTCGAGCCCTGATTGTGAATCCTCTCATCTCCAGCTAATCAATGCATATCACCGGCGGCCGTGGTCAGGTAGCACCTGGATCAGACAATATTTTCCCTATAACGAGGCGTCTCCGCAGGAGGTTCAACATATTCCTCATTTCTACAAATAAACACACCGTCATTTTGTGCCAAGGATATGGAGAAGATTACATTTGTTCTCTGGGCTGCCGAATTGAGGGCAGCCATGAATAATAACAGTATGGATCTATTTCTAAATCAAAAGCAAAAAGAATCCAATTTTGTTATTTGCGTAATTTCGTCTCCATTCGGTTTTTATAGAAGATGAATGAGCGCTCATTTGCCGGCAGAAAGGTTTATTGAAATTCGGTTGACATGAATAAATCTTCCATTATCTTCCACCTTCTCCACTCACCACCCCTTTAACTCTTGGAGGTGGAATTATTTGGAAACAAAGAAGTTATTTATAAGGAAAAAGTTACCGACCCGTCGGGAGAAACGTTCCTCATGGACCATGGTAATGGTTCTCTTTTACTCAATTGTTTCAGTTTTTACAGGAACTAAGATGGGATTGGGATAGTATTGACCCTTATGGGATAAGACTCCCTTTAGTGACCCTTCCAGTTATCTACATTCCCGACCCTAAAATGCGCTCCATTGTTGTCCAAAAACCTCTACACTCCTCGAGATGCGTCCGGAGTAGAGTAGAAACATTCAATGAACTGACACAGAATTGACCTATGTGACCAATAATGAAGGTCCGGGCAGGTGCTCTCTCTAACCAGTAGGGTTAAAACCACCTTTCCAAAAAGATTTTGACAAAATTAAAATAGAAAAATTTCCGCACTCCCGTCCGGCGCTCCGGATCTGCTGATGTTTCGACATGACTCAGAGTTGATCTGAATCTTTTCTGCCCACCCTGATCTTTAATTTGTTCCTGGGCTTCACTTGCCCTGACCTTGGTCTTTCTGTGACTATCCTTAGCTAGGTCCCCTTTCGGCTTTGGACCACTGTCTTTTGTCCCTCTGAAACAGCTACTTACAGAAGTAGGTGCCTAGTGATCTTGTTCACCTCTACCGATCTGCTGACTTTTGGAGTTGCCCTAACTCTGAATCCTTTGCTAACCTTGTTCCTAAGTTCTACATGATCTCTACTTGCCCTGAACTTGGCCTGTCTGTGACTGTCCTTAGCCAGTTCCCCTGCTGCTTTGTGTCAGGGCTCCAGGTCAGTGAACCCCCTGGACCACGTGGGAGGTGGTACTAGCCGACACCTGGGCCCGAAATCTAAGTGGCACCTGGTCTTCACCAGAGCCTGCCGCAAAGTGGAATGGTCTCGCTGCGGCTTGGTTGTTCCACAGGTGCAACCAGCCCGCGGTGGTAGCCAAGGTCGATGTACAGATTCGGTATACAGGTTCGGAGTCAGGAACAGGCAGATAGTCAGGGCTGGTGGCAATGGAGCGAAGTCAGAGGTCAGGTCCGAGGTCACAGCTGGATATCAAAGCAGAACAGGAACAAGAACAATCGTAAGGGAAGCTTTCTCTAAGGTTGTGAGCTCAAAGATCCGGCAGGGAATGTTGGGATCAGATGGCTTAAATAGGAAACCTCGGAATACCAGCGCCAATGAAAGGTGCGCTGGCTGTTTAAATCATCGAGAGCCGGTGCCCACAACGACCATCCAGCCCAGAAGCAGGAGGGCAGAGAGGTAAGTGAAGGACGGGGCTCCGCAGAGAGGGATCGCAGGGATCCGAGACGTGGATCGCAGGGACACCCGTGACACTTTGGACCACTGTCTCCTGTCCCACACAGCTACGTATAGAAGTACTGAGTCATTCGGCTAATTGGGATTAGTCCCAAGGCCTATAAGGGAACCACTCCCACTGCTCTTAATCTGGATTTACATAAGTGGGTGCCATTAAGGTTGACATGGATATAAGAACGATTGCTTTATAGCCTAAAATGTGACTTATCTTACAAAATATTTTAGCTGTTCTGTTCTTCACCTGTGCGCCATGTTTCAGTACCTTCACAAGAATGGATTCCTTCGATCTGACCAAGGCTCTGCTGATGGTAACAAGTTACTATTGACCCCAGCTCAGTAATCCATCCAAAAAAATCAGTACATAGTGACAAGCGCAGGATGCAAGCCTTCCCTATAGTGCTGTATGTGGGGAAAATCCTGCCGTCCTATCCACGACCTTCCTCTGCCCCTTCTTATGCACATCAATTGTTTCCTGGATGGGAGCACGTAGGTTCATAACTTGAAACTGACCCAATCAAGAGCACCTTGTACAGACCCAAAATTAAGCTGTAAGAAGATTTGGGGTCCCTAAACCCGCATAAGCTAAAGTTCGGTGTCCCACATCTGTTTACCCCTCTGCTGCTCGATGTTCAGGGCATGTGCGATGAAGCCCGTTCTGCTGACTTCAGCTGCTCTATGTGCCGTGCGCATGCGCCAGGGGTCCTGGAATAAGAACCCTGGACAGGGCCGGCCCCAGCACTGGGCATACCTGGGAAACTGCCAGGGCCCACATAAGGCTGTTCATAAGGAATCTATGGGGTTAAAGGGGGCTGTATCTAATGAATCTATACGGGGCGAGGGGGCTTTATATAAAATAACCATGAGTGGATGTATATAAAATAACCATGAGGGACTTTTGGGATGATAAACTAGGGAACATTTTAGGGAACAGGAGACTGTTTGTTTAAGTTTCAGAATTTTTAATGCCGCCACGTGAGTTTACCTCAAAGGTGCCCCCTGAGGCGCTGTCGCCCAGTGGCCTTCTGAAACCAGGAGCCGACCCTGACTCTGGACCTCCAGTGATATTCCCCTTAGAAAACCCTGGAGACCATTGGTGGTAACATAATAGTAGGTAAACCCACTGAGAGATTTGTTTTAACTAGTATTAGGGCATATACACCTTATTCTTGAGCGATGATACATCAAAGATATACCAAGCTAAAGTACATAGGACACCAATAAAGAAGTATCCAAAAATGTCCAATGTCTTGGGATTTATTCATCATAACTGCTATTTTTGTATCTTCCCTAATGTGGGCGGAGCATAGTTATCACATGACTCCGATGTAGGAAAACTAAGTCTAATATACTTTTACAACATCATGTGAACATAATAGTATCTTATAGTATCTCCCAGAAACGGCCACGAGTTACAGGCCAAGTTTCCCTTCATTAGTGAAGTTTTCCTTTAATATAGAATATTTTAGAAGTCCACGGCAACAAACTGGGACTAAAATCCTTGATTATTGAATCCTGACTAAGAGAATCCATTTGAGCTGTCATCCCAATCTCTTACAGAGAAAACACAGCGGTCTGTTTATTGACCGTCCTCCACGATAAGACGGTGAATTCTCAAAACTTGTTCTGCAGAGAAATAGAGTCTGAACGAATGAGAGGTGTTACGCGGGATCTAACGCGCGTCCCCCAGCCTCCAAATCTCCTGATAATGTTAAAATGAGCCCTAAGTGGCTCAAAAACTAGCAATTACTTTTTATCATCTCCTTACAAGAGTCTGAGGACTTGTTTTTTGTGGGCTTAAAAATTCTAAGGTCCAAAACCTTTTTTAGATTTCTGTCGAGATAAGTATATGAGGGCTTGTTTTTTGTGGGAGTGGACTTAGTTAATTTGTCCTTAGTTAATTTATCCCTTAGGTCAGACCTTGGGCCTTCAACCTCCTCCATCCTGAAGCATTGAGACCTGTTTATGTGTTTGAAGGTATACCAGTCGGTCACATTGGAAGCCACCAAACCCCTTAGGTGCTGTGGTCACTATCAATTAAAGGCAAAATGTCAGAACCCTCTGACTGGATTCTGGCTGCAGTGTTCTGAGCTTATTAAGCACACCCAGAGCTTCTCTGCCGGAGCTTTCATTGATAGCTGCCATGCAGACTTGATTCTCTTGAACCGGGTGTTTGTTTTGTGGAAAGCTGGGTGGTTCTAGCTTTGTTTTGAGCTGGGTTTTTTTTAAGTGTGTGTTGGTTGATTGATGGATGACTGAGCCTGTCAGCTGTGAGGGCAACCTCCAGCAACGCCTTAAATATCCCATTCTCAGTTCACTCAGAGCTGGTTATACTTTCTCATGTGATCTGTCGTACTGCTGTATCTTTGTGTTTTGACAGACCGGTTCCCTGAAACCCGTTCCTGAGCCTGTAACTCCAGCCTCATCTGGAACCCAGACTTTGTATGTGAGCCTGAATTCTGCCTGAACCAGAACCCCAAATCTGTATCTGAGCCTGTATCCTTCCTGATCTGAAATACTGATCCCCAATTTGATCTGTAACACCAACCCTGTATCTTTGGCAGAATCGTGCCTAATCTGTAACCCTGAACCCCAGAATGTTCCTGTACCCCAGATCTTTATATGATCCCCAATCTGATCCGCAATACCAAACCTGTACCTTTGGGAGAGTCGTGCCTGATCTGAAACCCTGAACCCCAGACTGATCCCGGAGCCCACACCTATATCTGATCCCCAATCTGATCCAGAACACCAAACCTGTACCTTTGGCAGAATCCTGTCTAATCTGAGATGCTGAACTCCATCCTGATCCAGAACCCTGAACCTTTGCCTGAGCCTGGATCGTGCCTGCTCTGAAATGCTGTTTCCCAGCCTGATCAATAACACCAAACCTGCACCGGTGGTCGAATCCTGCCTGATCCAAAACCCTGAACCCCAGACTTATCCAGAGCCCCAAACCTTTATCTGACCCTGGATCATGTCTGATCTGAATTGCTGAGCACCAGCCTAATCCGGAACTCTGAACCTTCATTTAGTCTGGACCCTGATCCTTGTTCCTGATCCTGTTCCCAGATTCTCTTGTCTCTCTGTTTACTTTTCTTCATGAATTTAGACTAGGGATTGTCGACCAGTAGTTCCTTACCACAAGGGTTTGCAAGGCCATTAGGCACGGAATTGGATTTGTGTGAGAGTTCATGGCCTGCGCCCCTTTCTCTTTCCTGAACATGTTATTTTATCTATCCTAGGCTGTAAAGCAGGATTCCTATATCCCACAGTCAAGCACAGGGGTTTACCCAGCATTGGATACCCATAAAACGTGTATGAGCAGTCATAAAGCCCCATAGGCTCTGCCGTAACAAGGCGTATCGACAGTCACTAACAGGTTAACATCTGGAGTTAATTCACCTGAAGACTGTTAACAAAATGTTCCAAGTGTTTGTTTATCTCCATGTGTTTTTCTTTTGTTGATAAGTTACTTTTTTCTCTATTGTCTTTATTTTTAAAATTTTTGGCAACTTTGATGTAAAAGTAAAAAAAAAAAAATCCACCCACTCCTTCATCCGTGCACTAAGACAATTGTTTGTATCGTTCTCCGTCAGCCACAAAACCCAAAAAACACAACACCGTGTCTAATTAATGCACAAAGAGGCAACAAAGCCAACATAATTACTTTAAGTGTATCCAGATTAGGCAACCAATTAGCGAGACCTTCCTGCGAAAAAACAAGGATTTATTTTTCTCCAAATCAGCTCAAGCCTCAAAGACCCCACACGACTCCGGACCAACCCTCAGGCAGAGGTCTCGCTCGGCCAAGAACCTCTACAAATAGCCTTTGTGTAGGCGCCGCGGCCCGGCGAGGTGCGGATTGGAGATCAAGCGGCTCGTTTGTTGGGATTTGTTACATCTTAGTTTTTGTCAAAGCCAAATTGTTTTGGAAATTAGAAACACTGGAAGAAAGTCCTGTCACCCGTCGGATAATGAATCGCCACATGCTGCACATGCAGCAGAAAGAGACAATTACTTTCCTTTATCAGGAGATGAGTGTTTGACTGTTTTTGTAATTTTTGAATAGTTTTTCCTGCACTTTGTTTTATCCTGAAGTTTTACAGAACTTTCTGTAACTCCACCGGGTACATTGACCTCGTGTCTCGAGACAATTTGGCAAATCAATTGAAACAGATGGACTTAAGATTGGATTTGGAGATTTGGTGACTTCTTCCGTCTTAATGTTGGTGATGGTGTTGAACATTGGCGAAACAATCAAAAATTTGTTCGAATTTCATATTTTTTTCAAGGTTTTATGTTCACACAATCCGGTAGATTAGTGTTTTGAGAGACCTCGTTGGTTGTACCACCCGAATCCAACTCGATGAGTTGAGATGATTAGATGAAACGTAATACAAACATTTCTTGGAGAATCAAGTTGACTAGTTATTCCGACGACCTAGAGCTTCGATGACTTCTTCAGTCTCGATTTGGAACGTTGTACGTTGACCAACATAAATTTTTGGGTCAATGTTCAACACTCAACGTAAAGACTGAAAAAGTCCTCAAAGCTTATTGGTTGGCTAAGCCAACAGAAGCCAATTTGGAGATATGACGTGAGATGAGACGGCTTGCTGTGATGACTTGTCATGACTTCAGTCTTGAAGGTTGGGGAAGGTGTTGAACATTAAAAAAATTCAGGATAGTATTTCGTATTTTTACAGAGCTTTATGTTGATGAAACGTGATATAAATGCCCCATGTTTTGAGAGACCTTGTTGGTTTTACCACCCAAATTCTTTGGCACGGATAAGACCAAATCCAATTGTATTGTAAAATCAAGTTGACTTGTGATTTCGATGACCTAGAGCTTCGATTACTTCTTCAGTCGTGACATTGAGTGTTGAATGTTGGCCATAACATAACCAGGTGCGCTGGTTATCTGATATTCTGATATCCTCGCCTCCCGCCATAAATTATTCGGCACTGTGGGTTTAAACATTCCCGTGTCTGGGATTTACACAGGAGGTTCCTCGGGGAATAGTCACAGCTCTGCGTCTGAACTCATATTCAACCCTTCTCCCCTTTTATCCTCTGTCCTTGTAGAATTACAGGTAAATCTTCCTTGATGATATTTTCAGATAATCTTATAAACCAGCGAGGAAATGAGGCTACAGATTCCCCATCAGCCGAAATATCTACCTGTCCATGAGAAGGAAAAGAAGCAAAATAACAAGAAAGAAAGATTCAAATGTAATAGATAGATGATAGATTTGAGATACACATGTAGCTAGATAAAGAGATGATAGATAGATGGATAGATAATAGATAGGAGATAGATGGATAGATAGATGGATAGATAGGTAGATAGATAGGAGATAGATAGATAGGAGATAGATAGATAGATAGATAGATAGATAGATAGATAGATAGATAGGTAGATAGGAGATATAGATACATAGATAGATAGATAGATAGATAGGAGATAGATAGATAGATAGATAGATAGATAGGAGATAGGAGATATAGATAGATAGATAGATAGATATGAGATAGATAGACTATGTAGATGTCATCTCAATACTGACCCTTCTTCAGACATTGTGGGTGGGTGCATCTACAGGCTAAGTCCATTGATCCCCACAGCTTCCTGTAGGAGACTGTTCAGACTGTGATTACCTCTCTCACGTGAGGATGCCCGGGGTCTAATATATTCCTTCTGAATGAGAAGCGTCTTGATTAGATCTCCCCCGGTCCTCCGCTCTTCACGCATTTGTATTGTTTCTGAGAGAAATGTCTATGATGAATATTAATTGTTCTCTGACACTTTCCATTGTCACAGTCTTGAGAGCTGAAGGAAGGGGCTGCAGATATGGGCCCAGCGTAGTTGAGATGTTGGCAAACATTGGCCAATTTGTTATTCCCGGCAGTAGGAATGTTTGGGAGTAGGAATGTAAAACGATTATCTCCTCTTAAAGGGACTGACTTTAGATGTAGGAAAGTGACTGCTACTCAGTGGCAGAGGCTTGGCGGCCTTGAGAGGTCCTAAAGCCATCTCTGTTGAGTATCTACCCAGAAGACAAAGTCAACATACCTGGTGGCCTCCTCTTCTCCGCCCCAGTCAGATTTCTCCTAATGTTGCCACTTTTTCACGGGAGTTGTCTGTAGGTCATAGACACCACCACCCCTACTCCTCCTCCATTGTCCTAGTTCAAAGCCTAGTTGGCCTTCAAAATTAGACCCAACAGACCCAACAGAACCGATGGCATGTTGACTATTCAGGTTTCTGAATACATTTTGGTGGTGTGCTGCTTTAATGTCAACGGAGCTTGAAATAATTAACTACGTGATGATGTGTGTAATGATCTCTTAGTTCCTCCTTCTTGAGATCCTTCAAACTCTCCACTGACCAATGAAATCAAACTTTACTATTAGGATTGCACAGGACCATCAAAGAACCATTAGATCCTCTGTAAGAGTCCAGCAAAAGAAACCCCAATTTGAAGATGCTCCAGAGTAGAATGGAATGGTGAAGCACTTGGCTCCTGCTCCACGGTTAGGCCTCAGTTGCCACCATGTGAAGCCCCTTCTGTCAGAAAGCTGGGAAGTATGCTAGTCAGGGTTGCAGTGTTCCTCCAGAGTTTGGAGGATCCTATGTTGAGCCAAAGCTGTCAATAAATAATAGACTTCAAGGGTCCAGCAGAAGGCAACCACTGTAGAAGGCTACAAGAAGTTCACGGAGGGTTGGCCCCCAAAACACCATTCTGTCACGGTAACAATAAGAAGCTTTCTGAAGGGAACATGACTTTCAGAGACCCTCAACTCAATACCGAGGTTCTCCTCGTAGAATGAAGACAACCACCATTCCAATTTTTCCTTCAATGTACAGGTGGGAGTGGCACAGTGAGCAGTGTCACCCACTAATGGTGGCTGTTGCTAGGCAACTACACAATTTCCATAAATATTATCTGAGTTTATTCCACTAATGTAAAATGACAATAGATCATCTCTGGAGGTTCCCTTCCGTTGTCTTTCCCATTTGGAGGTGGGGGTGGGGGGGGTTGTCTTTTATAAATTCAGCTGCGGAAATTACCAAGAATTACCAAGTTATCTTTTACTTCAATAGACAGAGAGACTAGAGAGTCAGCTGTATCCAACCTCCGTGAAGCCTACGCTATTGTTATTGAAAGTTGCCATGGCGACCGTGATACATTTTTAGATTGTGATGAATAAAGACAATGTAGTCGAATGGCGCGTTCATCCAATCACAGCCGGTTGCTAACAGCATTTTTGTAGAATTGAGTCAATATCTGGTCACTTTGAGCTTTTGGAGTGTCCTCGTTCTGTTGACTATTTGCCGGTGATAAGAGGTTTATCTAACCTCGGCCCCTGAGGCAACACATAGGATATAAAAGCACTCCGATATTCTGCTTCAAAGCAAATTGCAGAGAAATCTTAGGATGTGTCATGTCAAAAATACTCATAATAACAAAAACTGGCAGGTGATATTTACGTATAATCTATGGTTTCCATCTATGACACGTAACCAAGCCGAGAAGAAGAGCCATGAGTCATTTTGAGCAGTTGCCACCTTTTATGTATAACACAGACGGCATGAGTAGAAATCAAGTTGTCCTTCAACTCAGGGTTCCTTAGAACAAGCCATGAAGAATACCATGACGAAGTTCGACTTACACCAGTAAAATGTGCTTCAAAAAGTTCAGAAAATTCAAAAACAACATTAGTAAGTAACGACATTAGTAAGGAGATTCTTAGACCTCACCATGATCTTCTTTACCCATTGGTTCTTCTTAGTTGTCTGTAATTTACAAGAGCAGAGAATGGTATTAAAAACAACCCGGTGGAAGGAGGGGGACTATCTGGAATGAAAGCAATGCTGCACTGTGGTATCCTTGGTTTTGGTGACATGACCCAATTTTTGTAGGAAGCATTGTCTGAAAATGTGTCTCCAGAAACCTTCTCAGTCTCTTCACTGAGAACCATTCATTATTTTTGGAGACATGTATAAAATATAGCATTGATGAGTTATTGATTTTTTTTTGGCTTTGGCTTCTGTGATCTACCATTCTTAAGGGACCCCCTAATGAGGCTGGGAGAGATGTGTGATCAACGGGTTCTTCAACGTTCATCAACACCTAGATAGTTTGGCTTCTGTGACTGGCCATTCTTAGGAGACTCCTAATAGGTCTGGGAGGGATGTGTGACCAACAGGTTCTTCAAGCTCTTCAACACCCAGATAGTTTGGCTTCTGCTACCGGCCATTCCTAGGAGACCCCTAATAGGTCTGGGAGGAATGTGTGACCAACAGGTTCTTCAACACTCTTCAACACCTAGATAGTTTGGCTTCTGTGACTGGCCATTCCTATGAGAGCCTCCACTAGTCTGGGAGGGATGTGTGACCAACAGGTTCTTCAACGCTCTTCAACACCTAAATAGTTTGGCTTCTATGACTGGCCATTCCTAGGAGACTCCTAATAGGTCTGGGAGGGATGTGTGACCAATGGGTTCTTCAACGCTCTTCAACACCTAAATAGTTTGGCTTCTGTGACTGGCCATTCTTAGGAGACTCCTAATAGGTCTGGGAGGGATGTGTGACCAACAGGTTCTTCAACGCTCTTCAACACCTAAATAGTTTGGCTTCTGTGACTGGCCATTCTTAGTAGACTCCTAATAGGTCTGGGAGGGATGTGTGACCAACAGGTTCTTCAATGCTCTTCAACACCTAAATAGTTTGGCTTCTATGACTGACCATTCTTAGGAGACCCCTAATAGGTCTTAAAGGGATGTGTGGCCAACAGGTTCCTCAATGCCCTACAACCTCTCGATAGTTCATCGGTCCACTCTCATGCCGATGCTTTGGTGGAGGATTGGATTTTTCTAAGATTTTCCCAAGCTTTGGAAAGGGGAGACCATCTATCAGTGTCCCGGAGGATCCTTTTGTCCCAGGGGATGAGGGAAGTTCTTAGAGTGGCCCTTCTACACTTTGGCACACAACACATTTAATGAACGACATGGGATTGCAATTTGGGTTTCAAATGGAAAATTTGTGGCAGAATATTCCTCATTTCTTCACTGTTTCTTATTTGCAATGTTGTCTTGTGGCTTTAAGCACATGGTAGAGAAATGATGAAGAGAAATTCTAGGACATTCTAGGACATGATTCTACAAATTCCCTTACACCTCCTACCAAACATCCAGCGCCCCTTTAAGAAACCTTCCCCAGGTCAAAGACTTTTCTATGTATGAAATCCTGGGTGGTTCCCCCCACTTCAAGATTTTCCTTTCGCCTACGCAAATAGTCCTTTTGCTATGAATTTTGTACAGATAGCAAGCATATGATTACAGGAAGCCATCCAGACATGCCGCTGACATTTCAAAGCCGCGTGTGTCACAAGGTTGGATGACAATAATTACAAGTCTTTCAGGCAAATCCTGCACGCTGTGCTGCCACAGAAGACCAGCACGAATGCTGAGCAGGACCCTTCAGTCTCGAGAGGATATCATCATTGTCATAACCTCTTGAAGATCGGAAACTTAACCAATTTACTTTTGATATTGTCAATATTGAAGATGAAACAAATTGGGAACGTTCCCAGTAGTATCAATTTTAATGGGGCCTTTCAACATAAAACCAAAAATATAGGTCAACCAAATGGCACATTGACCTCTCTAAAGAGGAGATCCATGAGGCCTGTCAAGTTGAATATGTTTTTTATGGTATAGATCCTCTGCCACTCTACAAACAGTTGTCATAAAATGTTTAAAACCGGTGGTGGCCTTGGTGTTACATGATCAGGAGGTCACTTCCAACTGGATTTTCCCCTTAGACAATTGATAAACCTGTGAAAGAGTCAAGATAATATTATAGAACCAAGTCGCAATCTACCTAAATGTCTTTAGGGCTGGTCAGAGACTTCCATGCTTTTGATTCTCCATGAAAGAGAATTTACAGGACAAGCTTTGTTGACTTGAGGGGTTCCTTGTGTATTTTTACATGTTTTCTAATTCTCTAACTTGAGCCTAAGAGCCCAGGTCTATGAGTAATGGAAAAGGGACGATATTATCGTTGACTTAGGGTTTTGGAAACTGGTGGTGGTCTTGGTGATGTTGGGTCCCACATCAGAAGATCACTTCTGACTCAATTTTTCCTTAGGCAATTAATTTACCAAAGAGACAAGTCAAGGTCTCACTTGAGCCTAAGCGCCCCAGATCTATTAGTAGAGGAAGTGTGTAGAAATTGCCGTAACCATAAGTTTTCGGAAATTAGTGTTGTTCTTCTTTTTATCAGTAGGCCATGTCAGAAGATCTTTTTACGACTTAGACAATTGATTTGCCAGTGTTGATCTTACACCACTATCTGACCAGAGTTATCTCACTGTGGTTGGATGTTTCAGAATCTCTTACATTGGCCGTAGGGTTTAGGAAATAGATGTGGGTCTTGGTTATGTCCGTGCAGTATACCATTGAGACAAGTCAGAAGATAATCCACCAATTTATAGAAAAAAAGCAGCTAATGTGCAGAAATGTTTTTCCAGGGGACGGGCTGGAAGCTTCCATGACTTCTCCAGGTTTTTATGAATGTATTTCCAATTTCCGGCCATAAACTCCAGGCTCCAAGTCTATAAGTAAGAGGGCGGGCAGAATATTTTACAAGAAATATCTGTCCAGAGTAACAAAAAGTGGTTGGATGTGATGGGGGTGTCGTGGACTCCAAATGGTTTGGTTTGCTTTTCGTGCATAAACTTTCCTTCCTTAGGTTGTCTGATACAGAAGCTTCATGGGGCCTTCCGGATGTTCCGCTCATCATGGATTCCATCTCTTATCCAGACACTTTTTGATATCAGTAATATAGCCACGAGGTCCCAGTTATTATTCACGTCGCATCTGACAAAAACTTGTGAAGAAGTTGTTCAGAAGATACGGCTCTGATTTTTTACAACGTGCTACGAATTTACAAAGTTGTATATACTGTTACCAGGGAGACTGGATCTCGGAGCAACTTGTGCTCTCAGTATCTAGAGGACTTGGGATTTTTTGAAGTTCTATCTTATTCCTATCTATCTTACGATCTTATATCTAAGATTTATCCATCTCTTATGTATCTATCTTTAAATTGTTGCCCTTAAGTAACCCCCAATGTTGACATATCTGTTTTTCATCTTCTTGTATGTTGTTGTCTTATCGGGGATGTAAATTGGGATGATAAATAGTCACATTCCGGCATCTCGTATGTAAAGTATCTGGCCCAGTTCGTCAGGCGTCTTACAGGGTTGCACATTTCCATCCCGCGGGGACGCCGGGCCTTTAATGAGGTCCCAGCGCTTCTCCTCAGGATTACAGCAGACGTTGCTGTTTGTCACGTTAATTTCAGTACAAAATCAATACAAATTGGGAAGACTTTCATGTTCACACATCCTCATCTGGTGGCGTCTCAGAAATTTTCATCATTCACATGTTATATACAATAATATAATAACCGTGTAACCAAAACCATCACATGATCCCTCTCAGCCAGGCAGCTGCTTGGAAACAATCATGTGATGTGCATTTAACTGAAAACATTAGCCATTGGCAGAAAGGGATCATGTGATACACCATAAACAGGAAGTGGTTTATCCTGAGCACCCAATAGGCACTTTGAGTGGGTGTGGCTACAAGTAAAATAATAGAGCCTGCTGTTATTTCAGAGTTATTAACAGTAACCATATACCTTCGGTAGAGTCACATGATCATTCTTAGCGAATCAGAAAGCAAGACAACTTGTTAAGCCTAGATCACATGTTCAGGTGATGGACTGCACAACTTTGACACAATTTTAGCTTTGTCACTTTTCTGTCCTCCTCCATCTCCCATTAAAATGAGGCCTTCTGTCTTCCACCATCTTCCCTAATATTGTGGCCTCTTGTTCTCCTCCATCTCCCCCCATATAGTGTCCTCCCCTATTCCTGGTTATTAAGCAAAAAACAAAGGGGGTAGGGCGCTGCTGTAGAGCACAGCTGATCCCACCTCCTGGTCCCGGCTCTGCAGCTGAAGTGAATCAGGGTGGGACCAGGAGGTGGAACCACCTGGGACAAGCGAGGACTTTCTCCCAAAAGCCCCAGGCGGTTAGGAGCTAGCCCCGGCCCTCTGTATGTGTGATATTACATGTGAGGCCTCAGTATCTGGATGATGACCCCTCTTTTTGGGGTGGTTATCCCCAGCCCTGTCTATGTGTGTGAATATAACCTTATATTACATCTGAGGCCTCAGGACCTGGTTGGTGACCCCTCTTTTTGGGGTGGTGACCCCTGGGCCTGTGTATGTGTGTGACTATGACCTTACATGACATGTCAGGCCTCAGGACCTGGATGATGACCCCGGCTTTCGGGCCTACCTCTTCTCTTACAGCCTCTCGACGTTTCTCCGATGTTCCCACCAACATGGAGCCGCACGGCCACGTGAACACCATAGGTACTGAGCGCTGTCTGTGGCCACTTACCTGTGCTTCCTTTGGCTCTGTGCTTTCAGTATGTTCTAGTCCATGTCAATCTCTGTGAGGGCCCTCAGGTGGAGATCAGCGGCCGCAGCCGGACCCCTCCCCCAGACAATCCCCTCCCCTTGCCCAGACCAATCCCCTCGCCCAGACCATCCCCTCGCCCAGACAATCCCCTCGCCCAGACCATCCCCTCGCCCAGACCATCCCCTCTCCTCGCCCAGACAATCCCCTCCCCTCGGCCAGACAATCCCCTCCCCTCACCCAGACCATCCCCTCCCCTCGCCCGGACAATCCCCTCCCCTCGGCCAGACAATCCCCTCCCCTCGCTCAGACAATCCCCTCTCCTCGCCCAGACAATCCCCTCCCCTCGCTCAGACAATCCCATCCCCTCGGCCAGACAATCCCCTACCCTCACTGTACCTGATGTATATACGGTATACTGTACTGTACCTGATGTATATACGGTATTCTGTACTGTACCTGATGTATATACGGTATACTGTACTGTACCTGATGTATGCTGACAGTTTCTGTATTGTTTATGCTGGAACTTTTTATGTATCTTCACAGATCTGTCACTTCATAAATATTAACTACATTACCTCCATCTGAGATTCTCGAGATTCTGGGGGAAAATTCTACACCTATGTGCAGGGGGGATGGTCTCCAAAGATAGTCAGTAGTGCATGCAGATCTCTGCACTTTTCATGGCTGTCAGTATCAGAATTCATGATGTTAGCCATGTTCACACAATCTCACATTGTCTGATTACTTCAAGGTGATTTTCGTTGTATAAGATAGATGTGATTACTTGCAGTTATCACTAAGGAGGGGTCAGAGAGATGACTACGTACTGTATATACAGCCACCACTAGGAGGCGCTGAGGAGATTACTACACACTGTATATACAGCCACCACTAGGAGGAGCTCAGGAGATTACTACATACTGTATATACAGCCACCACTAGGAGGAGCTCAGGAGATTAGTACATACTGTATATACACATCACCACTAGGGGGAGCTCAGGAGATTACAACATACTGTATATACAGCCACCACTAAGAGGAGCTCAGGAGGTTACTACATACTGTATATACAGCCACCACTAGGGGGAGCTCAGGAGATTACTACATACTGTATATACAGCCACTACTAGGGGGAGCTCAGGAGATTACTACATACTGTATATACAGCCACCACTAGGAGGAGCTCAGGAGATTACTACATACTGTATATACAGCCACTACTAGGGGGAGCTCAGGAGATAACTACATACTGTATATACAGCCACCACTAGGAGGAGCTCAGGAGATTACTACATACTGTATATACAACCACCACTAGGGGGAGCTCAGGAGATTACTACATACTGTATATACAGCCACCACTAGGAGGAGCTCAGGAGATTACTACACCTCAGGGGCCACCCGTACACTAGGAGCCCAAGACTATACTGATCAGAGGACCCAAACATGTCAGAGGCCTCCCATACACTAGGGGTCCAGAACTTTACTGACCAAAGGGCCCAAACAACTCGTAGGCTAACCATAAACTAGGAGCCCAAGACTATACTGACCAGAGGGCCCAAACACCTCAGGAGCCACCCGTACGGTAGGAGCCCAGGACTATACTGAACAGAGGACCCAAATATCTCAGAGGCCACCCGTACAGTAGAGGACAAGGACTATACTGACCATACTGCAAAAATATCTCAGAGGCCACCTGTACACTACAGTTCTAAGCTTATACTAACCAGAAGATCCAAATATCTCAGAGGCCACCCATACACTAGGGGCCCAGGACTATACTAACGAGAGGACCCCAATATCTCAGAGGGTCCCAACATCTAAGAGGTCACCTGTAAACTAGCATCTCTCCCAACTGTCCCGGATTCGGTGGGATAGTCCCAGTTTGTAGGCACTGTCCCACCATCACGGATGGTTGGGAGAATGTCCCATTGTGTTGCACAATGTCCCGCCTCCTGGTTCCTGACCCAACACACTAAGGAGCAGAGCCAAGGCTGGATCAGCTCCTACTTCCTCCACATTTCTCATTTTGCTCTTTAGTAGAGATGTGTGAATGTAGCTTCTCCTATGACTGGCCCCGTCCCCTCCTCCATAATCTCAGAGCCCCGGGAGAAGAGGACTGTGGGAGAACAAGGGAAAGGTAAGTAGCAAACTTGCTTCTTACAATATGAGGGGAGGGGGCCACACGATGAAAGAGGAGAGGGGGCCACAATATGAGGGGAGTCGGACACAATATAAGAGAGGACAGTGGGCCAAAATATGAGGTGACAGGAGCCACAATATGAGGCGAGTGGAGGAGGACTGGGGCCACAATACGAGGGGGTGGAGGAGGACAGGGACCACCATATGAGTGGAGGGGGCCACCATATGAGAGAGGATAGGGGGCCACAGTATGAGAGAGAACAGGGAGCCACAAATATAAAGCAGGACAAGGGGCCACAATATAAGGGTTCAGGACCACATATATATACATGTGTGTTTGTGTATATATATATACTTTATTGCTAAATGAAATTCCTTTACATTTAGCCACATATACACTTTTAACCTTATTTCATCACCTTGTGTTTAGCTTCAGTTTTTTTTAGTAATTATCTTTGAGAGATAATTATTAATTCAGATGACGCTCATTCCTTGTGATAAGCGAGAAGGCAAGGTGACCCGTTTTGTTAATCCAGCGTGAAGATTAGTAGACATCAAAAGACGCTGACTTATTGATGTCTGTTCTGCTCCATAAACTCCCAGGCACATTGTACAATGCACACGAGTGACGGTGTCCATGGTGCTGAATATACCGTATACCGGAGCCGTCTCCTGCTGTAACGTGTTCATGTATACCAGGTCACTGGGAAAATTGCCTGACTACGTAGGATCCAGACAGGTTCCGGGAGTAGTAATACGAGACTATCATTCACATGTATGAGTGGTGAGGTCACTCAAAAGTATGAGAGGTCATAAAAATCCCATATGTTCCTCTATCCTATCCACAAAGCCCTTACGCCTAGAAACCACTGTGCCGCACAGCGTTCGGCAAGGTTATACCACTGTACTGTGGGCGTTCAGATATGTACCATGTATGGGCAATGTCTGTGAGAGAAGAGAGGAATCCTGGGAACCAGAACAATTATAACGGCCAATCCCAACAAACAAGCCCTAGCGGCCATAAAACCACCGTGCTACACAAATGTGGGCAAAAGTCCTAGCTATATAATTTCAAACAATATAATTGAGGGGAGAGAAAAACATATCCACAAACAACCCCCTCCATGTCTGTTTTCAGGCTGTAATTATCCTCCTTCCATAATTCCGTAGCCTTTATCCCATTGGATGAAACGGTCCTTTTTTTTTGGATTCTCATTGTACGGTTCCCGAGGAGCGCTCAATAAACCGGTATTATTCCCGCCTATATCTCTACCCAACAGCCCCATAATTTTCTATTCACACGATGGCACAATACCCACAATACATTCCGAAATAACAACAGGAATAATAAGAGTCTTTTTGAAATTTTTACACGTTCCGCTCCACGTAGGCTGTAATACGCATCTTCCTTGACTTTTGTCAATAATAACGAATAATGAATAATGTCCGGCTAACAATAAGCTGCAGTCAACTTAATTATGATCCAAAAAAAAACGCAGAACTTCTACAAAACCCCTTCGCTTCAATTGAGCGAAGAAAAAGTAGTCAAAAAGTAGTCAAAAAGATCGTGAAGAGTCATCAACGTGAAGAGTTAAAGATTTACTGTAACGACCCAGAAGTTTCAAGACAGATTGTGGCTTTAATTGTGTCAACCTGGTCCAAGAGTTTCATTAGACCCGGCCTCAGTAATAATGCATGAGGCTTTTCCTCAAGGTCATCAAGGGCTGAGAATCAGACGTGGGAAAGCTGTCGGAGAGGAAAGGGAAAAAAAAAACATTCTTGTAGTCTGGAATATGTGAGCAATGCATTGAGCTGCCCTAAGGAATTTTCCAGGGTTCTTTTAACAGCGGTGTTTTTTTCCCAATTAAGTATCAGATCAATGGATAAATCATGGTCTTCACAACGCAATGGGGGGGGGGCTTTGTAGAAGAAGTTTTTTGATGCCTATTGTGATAGTCAATTCTGTAACAGGAGGAGTTTTTCAAAAGACCCAAGAGATGTAATATTACTTAAAGGGTTTTTCCACCTAAACCTTCTCCGGAACCCCACCACTCTCTGTTTACGAGGCCATGGTGGGTTGAGTCAGTACTGATCTTCTCAGTTCCTACATCCTTGGAATTGTTCACGAGGCCATGGTGGGTTGAGTCAGTTCTGATCTTCTCAATTCCTACATCCTTGGAACTGTTTACGAGGCCATGGTGGGTTGAGTCAGTTCTGATCTTCTCAGTTCCTACATCCATGGAATTGTTTACGAGGCCATGGTGGGTTGAGTCCATACTGATCTTCTCATTTCCTACACCCTCGGAAGACGGAGGCCGCCATTATGGACAAGTGATAGTGGGAAAAGTTGGACAGATTTGAAGAAGAAATTTGTAGTACAATGCTTTTCATTTCGACAGCAGATATTCAGTCTAGAAGTGGATGAGTTCCACTCCATTGTACAGCGAAATGATCTCTATTGTACTCAGATAGTGGTCACCCAGACTGGAAGTCAAGTGGTTCCCTAGGAGTTATATATGATGAGCCATCAGTATCTGATCGTGCATCAATCGGCTGTTTGCCCTGTAATAATCACAGGTCATGGAGCCAGAAGCTGTTGGCTCTGTGCCCATGTGGAAGCTGTAAATGGCGTCTGCAGCTGTAGAAAAATCTGCCACCATCTATACAGATATCTCAGAATAGCCTGGAGGACTCTAGTTGCTTAATTTTGTCTTCTTAGCTCTAATCCAATCACAAAGATTCTGCCGGATTTCATGGAAAGACCCTACGCATCTGCTTTACGAGAACCTTCGGAATGATCATCCCATACATTTGTTTTAGATCCTTTTATGTTTTGATAGATCTGTCCTGATTCAGTTCCATCCTTGTATGTGGACACGTATGTCATATGTATAATCCGCTGGCACAATCTATAATCCCATCAGCCATTGCTCGTCTTTAAACGGCTCTTCCGGGAATATGCAAATCCATTCCCAATCCTCATAACTTATAGAGAAGCCGGGAGAAGATGGGTAATTTGCATTGATGTAAAAATTATACTCTAATATCTTCGGCCAAGAACCCGAAACAATTTTCCAGATCAGATAAATTGCCGGTTCAACACAACTGATGAAAAGAATATGTGTTTTCATTCCATCCGGCAAAATGAATGCGTAATTTCCATTAAGACAAGACTATAACAAACTCTCGGGCAGCCAAGACCGTCACATTTATAGCGGATGAAACATGACCGCCGAAATGACAGCTATTTGTTTGGAAATTGAGCGATTCTGTGTCATTAAAGGCTGGCGCTGCCCGGGGGGAAGATGCTCTGAGTCGGACACGCGTCGGAGGCGTGAGGTGGCGGTACTTTACAAAGGCTTTTACGTTACAGCAGTAACAATGTTACTGGATTCTGATGTATTCTAAGAATTTGGAAGTGATGAATATTATGTGACTTGATCAGTGTTGGATTGGGGTTCTTGGGCCCAGCAGGTAAATGTATTCTTCCATCAAACCCCAGGAAATAGACCCTAGTAGTCTTCTGCTGCACAGTATAGGTTAGCGTAAGAGTCTGGGCCTCCCCTAGGATTCTCTGGTCCTGTTTGGTTGGCACTGATCTTGTTGGTTTTCTTGTTAACTGTCTTAAAACATTTTAAACTCAGGATAGAGAGAAGTAGCCACCAGGGGCAGGACAGCAGGTGGTAGCTGGTTAACCTAAAGCAATCCTCCTGGAAACAGGAAGCACAAGGTAGAACCAGATTCTTATAGCCCTCAGGGGAGAAGGAAGACCATTCTGATTCAGTCAGAATTTTCAGATCTTTCATTATTATTTCTTTTATGACCTAGTGTGGTGGCATCGCTCAGCTTTGAATTGAAATGTAAAGTGGTTGTTTAGAGTCAAGAAGTCTGAGAGTTTAGCACTGAAGTAAAGCTCTCCCCTCTAAAGAATACCCCTTTGCCTGTTATGTATGTTCCTGCATGGAGCATTTTAAGGTGGGGAGAGCTTGACTTCAGTACCGAGCTCTCTATCCTATGGTTGATTTTCTGGATGATGGAAGGTGTTTCAAATCTTGCTGACAGGTTCTCTTTACGTTTAGTAACTCACCAATTCTAAGCTTTTTACAAGACATCTAGAAGAAGGTAATGATTTGAGTGAATGATTTTAAAATGCGTTGTGTGTTTTTCTATCCCGCGATCCAGTAAATCCTTCTTCCTATCTAACATCTAATTGTATTATAAGAGACCAATGTAGCAATAAAAGATAGATTTTGTTGGAAAATAATTGTGCATTCAGCCAGTGCCGGCAATCCGAAAACCCAAGGATGGCTTATTGATGGCGACTTCTCAGCTCCCTGAACTCCCTAACAAAACAAGTACTAAATCTCCAATATAAACCCAACAATGCGCCATGAAATTATCTTCTGTGCCTCCGCGAGAATGAATCACAGGTGAAGTCCGGAGATGTTTAAAGAAGATTACATTCCAGCCGGCGAAGCTTTAAATTCTTAATAAGCGTGTCTGGAGGCTTAGGTTAAAAGACTTGCCAAATGTAGAGCTGAGAATAACGTGTGAGCCCTCGCTACCTGCTGCTGACCTGCCCCATCTTCTCTCAGCACGTCCCGAAGAAGAGCTACAGAATACAGAGGTTTGTTTTCAGGGATTACGTATGCAAAACAAAAACAATGGGGGCCTAAAGAGCCGATATCCGATATGTTATAAATATAACATTCCCACAAGGAAAAAGAGTTCATGATAAATGAGCGGCTCTAGGGTCTGCAACTACCTTCTTCGGTATGAAGGATTTGGCGTTGCATCATAGCTTCTACCCAAACCAGGAGAACAATAGTACAAGCAAGTCACGCTAACTTGTTTCCGTCTATGTATAGACAGTCTTTTATTTTCCCAGTAACTCCCTTGAGGCAGCAGTGTGTAACCCTACAGTAAGTATGCATATAGATTTAGAACCCATGGTGTAGCTCATGCCTTTTACCTTCTAAGAGCCTTTCTCGATGCATCAAATTTCCACCATGCCCCGTTAGTCAGCCAAAACTTTTTTGGCTGGAAATAGGTAGACACAGTTCAGTGGAGTTTTTTTTTAGAGTGGTGATAGATCCTAAAACAAAAGACTTGAATAAAGGTGTATGGGGGGGATGTTGCTCGCTTGATATACTTTCCATGGAATCTCTATAGAAGACAAATGAGCCTTCTACCAGATATTTGGGGCACGATCCAGCAGGGACCTGATGTAGGTAAAAAAAAAACTGCTTACATTACATTTTCTGTGGCTGCTGACATGACTACCCTCATTTTCTGCTGTAACTCCGTAAACTATTCAACACAGGAGGTTGGCCAAGATCTTCCATGAGTCTTGGAGATGTAATGTTCAAGCTGAAGACTAAGAACCAATTATTGGCCAAGCAGAGCGTACATTGATCCAATTCAACTTCTCATACCAGTTTTTGGACTGGTGAATGTTAGGTTAAAAGAAACACCTCGCATTGCAGTATTTGTAGCTGACATAACTGGCCCTCGTTTGTAATTCCCAAGCAAGATTCAACATCGGGGGTTGGTCAAGATCTTCCACCGACCACAAGTGAATGGTTGAAGTCTTAGATAAATTTCAGAGTTACTGGGCCAAGAATTAGTTCCAAGTTTTAACTGCATCATCTTCTCTTACCAGTCTTCAAAGACAACTCCCTCGCGAAGGAAGAAATATTGAATCGGGCCCACATAACTAGGCAAACAATGGTCTACTAAATATTTGAGACCAGTTCCAACCAAAGACTATTCCAACTAAAGACTAAATACAGGTAAAAAGTAAACCACCATACCTTCCCGACATAGCTATCAACATGACTGGCCATCAATCTTTGTAGTAACTCATCATGCTACTCAACACGGGTGGTTTTCCAAGATCTTGCATGGACCATGGGTGATGGAGACACAGCCTTCACCTTATAGAGCCATTGGGTCATGGAGACACAACCTTCACCTTATAGAGCCATTGGGTGATGGAGACA
>WNYA01003804.1:0-22452 GCA_019512145.1 Engystomops pustulosus
AGGAGCTCCAATGGTTTCAATGTAAATCAGACCCAGCCCACATCTTCTCTGTCTTCCTGTAGTAGACCAGGATGCTTCACTTTAACATAATGCTGAGCATGGCACGTCCTGGGTTACACGGGACTGCTGGGGTAACAGCCACCATGAGGACGTTGAGTACCATCTCGGGAACCCTGCCATAGTTTTGCCACCACTACCCTGAGGGTCGCGGATCGCACTTTCATCATACTTTGCGCCGTTTTCGGGGTTTGCACTGCTCGGAAAGGTATTTAACAGGGGTTTGCGCCAGAATTGTGTAGCACGCGATCAGATTTTGGCACAGCTGCGCTGGCTTCCATGCAACACAAATAAGGGGGCGTTTCGTCGGACAATCCAACGGATTCGTTCTGAGCGCGGGATTTAACTTTCAAATTGTGTCGCAAGACCAAGCACATACATGCACCAGGAAGAAGATGGTGAACTCCGGCGGACCTGAGCGGGGAAGCGACACATGCAGGATATCGGGCGCACAATCTTAATGAATCGCGGCAGAGTGCATGATCGACGGACAATGCACTTTCGGTCAACTCCACGGACCTGGTAAGCAAATGTGCCCCAATAATATTGTTATGGAAGCTTCCATTTGGCTTTCCAAGAGCACTTAGAACAACGTTTTAGGTGATGTTCTAAGCAGCTGGTGTGGTTGGGTTTCTCACCCAGGCTCTAAAAACTAATAATGAGATCCAAAGAACACAACCCTGGTACAAGTCTTTGGGAAGCTAAATTTAAAATTGGGGTCTTTAAATTATTACATTTTATTGATAATATCTCAAACATGGAGATGCACATGTTCTGTAGAGACGAAGAGTCATCAAGATGAAGAATCATAAACCTTTGTACATATTTATTAGATCAAAGTTGGACAAATCTGTCGCTTTCAGCTGACCCACTATTGTGCCATACTGACCAAACTGCTTATCTTCACCTCCCATCACTTGTCAATCACTAATAAGAACACCCACTGGACTCCTAAATTACAAGTTATACAGTTTTTTTCAATATAAAACTATATATGAATTAGCTCAGCTCCTCCTGCTCTATAACATGTTACCTATGGATTTAACTTCATGTTCAAAGTGATAACCATTTAAAAATTAAAACCATAAAGGACAGTAAGTAAAAGTTAGACAGACATGACAACGTTGTGCTCTACACCATTAGTATGTGATACATGTTAGTACAAATGTGATCTACATCACCAAATAAACAACATTGCAGGTAATTTCTTATATATATGTTTGTGGCTTTGCTTCATTTGGAAGGGATAAATCTTTATCGTCTTTGTCCTTTTAACCATGAACTTTGTCTTCCTATTTGGCTACAATTACCGGCGAGCTCATTGTATAAACACGGTCACCGGGGACTACAGCCGCCTGCGCCGGAACATTTCATTGTCCTTCTCTTTATTTTTCTTGATTCTTAGGAGAAAAGCGGATAAGAAAATAAAGGCAGAAATGTCACATTTACAAAACCTGCACACGTGGGACAACTTTGAAGACGCACGTTCTTATCCATTACAACAAATAAAGAAGTTCTGGTGATTTCCCAATAACTTCTGTAGGTTAAAACAGGTTTGCTATAACATTGAAACTGCTATAACTCTGTTAAAGGGGTTGTCTACTCTGAAAAACTAAAAGGTGCATTGAGTCAAAAATTTTGAGAAAGTTTACTTTTGTGACTATTGAAGCAAGGGCGTAATTATAGGGGTAGCAGCCTTAGCAGCTGCTATGGGGCCCACAGTCAAGGGGCCCTAGCATCTGGGGTATTGGGAGTGTATATGCTGTATGAGTGTGGTGTGAATATACTGTATGTATGTGCATGTGTGATGTGTAAATGCTCTATATCTGTGTGTATCTGTGATGTGTTAATGTATGTGTGTGTATATGACGCATGGGTGTATATGGTACTGTATGTATGTGTGAATAGGCTGTATATGGTGTGTGTATGTACTGTGTGTGATTGTAACTCACAAGTGTGTATATTTTTAAGGGGTGGGGGGAAGTCTGCTACGGGGCCCTGAATCTCCAAGTTTTGCCCCCGTTGAATACAACTTTTACTGATACCGTTTCTATTCCTTTTGGCATAACAAATAAAACCTTAACCTTATACTCTTAAGTCTATGCCCCCACTTTATGCTCAAACTGTGGGATATGTTCTCCACCTGCCCCCCCCCCCCCCCCCCCCCCCCCCTCCACCTTGAAGGCGAAAGTGACGTAAACATTGGCTTTAGCAAATCCCTTCTGCAGGGAATCTGCAGTGTTAAGTAATTGTACACATTTGGATAGTGACACCACTGGAGAAACACCCACTGCCTAAGCTCAGCGGAGGCCAGAGATGGATGCTGACAGTTGCATCAGTTCCCCATAGGATATTATGGCCTCGGCTGTATGAACACTGCACTCTCCAGCAGTAAGCTGGATAAAAGGTATACAAGGCAGGATGCCGCCGCCTGCCATTATAACTCTAATATGCAGGGAGCTTTCCACAAAAAAAAACAAGCTTTGAATATAGGCTTAGATTTATGTTTCTTTTTTGAAGACTGAGAATTATTTGTTCCAAATGTTGCGTGCGAGCAGTCTACAAATGCGTTGACTGCTCATCATCCTTCCAGGTTAAAGAATGTACACATTAATTTATTCACCTGACTTAACAATATTATCAACGTGTATTTGCATGAATGCACAAGGATTTCTAATCTGTGCCACTTATCAGGTACTCAGTTAACTCATGGACATCCTTTACCTTGTTTGTCACTGTCCTGTAATCATCTAGTAGGTGTATATAGTATCAGTCACATAGAATGATAGAAGAATGATATAGAATTTCATCTGCAGCCACGAGTCCAGGGAAGTTTAATGTATTTCATTTGTTTATCTATGAGACTTTGGCTTTCTATCAAAATATTTGTCCTATTTAATGAGTCTAATGGGAAGAATAGGAAGTCATGTGGTTGTTTCTTGGAAAACTCATTTATGATTTTATAAAATGTCAGCAAAGAGAAATGTTTAAGCTCGGCTTATCTGCTAAATTATCAGCGATTCTGTGAGCAAAACAAGATTTTAGAATAATGTAGACACTTCACAAATGAAAATGTACCAAGATTCATGTGTAATGCCACATTGTGTCGGAAGAATTATGTTTTTTCATTTTGGTGTAAGCTAAAGGGTGTCTAAATTTAGACTTGACATTTTTAAAGAATATATGTCACCAGAATTTTAGCCCTCACACCAGTAAAACCTGCTGGTAAAGAGTTAATATTCCACCTCATATCATGTAAAATGATCTGCCACTGAGACACTGTTCTGTATTTACAGTCCTTTTTCTGATATGCAAATGAGTATAGAGGAGTCAACTTCTGGAGAAAAGAGTCATGTTTCTTCAGGCTACCAGTGAACCCCGCCTCCTTCTTTTGACTGACAGCTCAGTGCCTCTTCAAATCTCTGCCTCAGCAGACAGAAAGTCCTATCCCTGTCCACTGTGTTGAAAACTGCAGATCTTCTCACTATTTCAAGCACGCCAAGTGGCGCTAGGTGTGTAAGGTTTAGTGTTTCTGTTCTTGATAAGTTCCCTTAAAACTGTACCAGATGTAATATGGGGGCTGGTGTTGGATGATAAATCTAGCTTTAGTGTACAATTTTCTAGCATGACGTTTGAGTCTCTAACTTTATTTTATATTAATAGTTACTCTTGTGGTTGGGGTGACACAGTAAATAAAAATGTATTTATTCATTTATATCTCGGAGATAGCTGGAAATCACAGAGTAGGACAACTCACTGTTTTTTTAAATACAAAGTAAGCATAGATATAAATAACAAATTGTGCTAAATTGTTTCCCACCAAACTACATTTAAATCTTCTTAGCTCATCCTGCACTATAAGATGCTGCATGCAGGGCTGCATCTGCCATGAAGAGGGATGAAATTCCTGCCTCAGGCGGCAGATGACTGAGCCCCGAGGGGGGCGGCAGAATTGCCGTTTGTAATGTGGGCTGAAGACAGCTGCACTGGACTCCAGCAATATGGGATGGCAGGTGGGGTATATAAGGTACTTCATATAGCATTGGACACATGTGGCAGCCCTTACTAGTCAGTCCAGTGTACGCACCACCTGTTTTCCATCTACTATAACAGAAGAGTAATTGCAGGAGTGCAATTGGAAGCAAAACTATAATATTGGTTTAATTTTATGGGGGTTTTTTTGCAGTGTCACCTAAAAAAATCTACAATGTATCTGTATCGCTGCTATCATTAATATTATATGTAATTTATCTAAAAATCCTAAGCAATAAATCATCCTTTGATACTGCAAAGCCTTACGGTGTCTTACCAGTACTCGGTGCCTTGCAGCCGCCATATATAAATATATATATTTGCATCCTGCATCAAACTCAATGTTTCAGAGCTGCTGTAATGTAAAACATATTTTCTGTACTGTATCCTTTAACAAAGCCACTAAAATATGCAGAAAATGCACTGGATGCAAATGACTTTTGCCTTAAGGATGTAAGTCATTGCGGCCTCTCCATAGACTGAACCCGTTGTGAACTATGACTTGTAATTTAATATGCATGGAAATGAAGAAGTGTCTTCTCCTCTAATCACAATGATGTGGCTGAAAAGGAGTCATCAGCATATAAATATCTGTCATTAATATAGCCACATATGACAGCCACGTACTGAGGAATAATAACCTGAGTGATTTATGGAGTTATTGCTAATAAGTGATTGTACTTGTCTTATTATTGTATAAATATTGCATTAGTCCGTAGGACATATCACAATGATAGTTTCCTAGATTCCTAAATACCAAAGATGGTTAAAATTTTGCATAAACAACTAGTTATTCTATGTCTTTTCTGATGCTAATCTATATCTTCTCGCTCTGGCTCACACCCAGGGCCGCCATTAGGGGGGCTTAGTGTGACTGTGTTCAGGGGGCCCTGAAAAGAAGGGGCCCCAAGTCACAGAAAACCCTCCTCCCTTACCAGGTGCAGGAAACTCTCTGTGCACACAGATATTTTCATTCGGGGATGGGGGGGGGGGGGGGAGCAAAAAAATTAACAGCCGGGGGCCCCAAACTTTCTACCACCATGATGACTACTTCAAGCCCCTTATCTCTGCACACAAACTTACAATCGTGTTTGTATGCTCAATTTTCTTTCTTAGTGCCCTTACACAATAACAGCTAAGTATTTTAAGTGAAGTGTGCCCCAACAAAAAATTTCCCACACGGTAATAATGACAAAATGTTACCCCACAAAATTCGTGTCCCCTTTTTGTCCCCATATAGTAATAATATCCACTTTTTACCCATCACATAAAAATAGTTGCCCCCCTTTGTGCTCCTACTCCATAATAATGTTCCTTCAATGCCCCCAAAGTAAAAATCCATTCTTCACAGAATTATAATGTTCTAATCCCCTTATTTGTGCCCTACATTAACAATTTCCCGGGAGGGACTATATATCCTGTGTCATAGGCTCCTCTGTCGGCTTTTACGCTGTAATAAATGAATGTGGCGGACAGACGTAATTTATTTGGCGCATGACAGTGCTATACAAGCACCAAAAAATGAAAACGTATTGTTTTTGGAAAACAACGATGATAATTGAGGCAGAAGTTCCGGATCATCATTGGGTACTTGAGAATTGGTTCTGCAAGTCATATTAAATCCTTCCCCTTGTGTCTCTCATTAGTCCAATTCCCAAAAAGTATCAAACCAAAAAGTCACCCAAAATAGCCTGATCTCAAGATTTCCTACTATAAGCACCATCCTCAATGAGAATGTGGGACTGTGTTAGGGATGGAAATGTTTGTATCTGATGCATTATTTACATCCATCATTATACGATGATTCAATCAATTCTAAGTACCGTATATACTCAAGTATAAGCCGAGTTTTTCAGCAAAAAAACTCGGCTTATACTCAAGTGTATAAAAAATAAACTTGTATACTTAACTTCTGGCGCTCACCGCTGGCGTCCTCTTCTCCCTGTCTTTTCCATATAGATCCAGCTTTCCTGCAGTGTGGGCAGAGGCATGTCGATGCTCTCTACCCACACACACACACATTATGGCGCAATTTATCCCTGCCTGACTACCTCCTTTGCTCACTCTGCTGGGGGAAGAAGATGTGGGGGTAAGCACCGGTTGTAAGTACTTAGTTTATTATTTTTAAGGGCACTATGCTACCGAACTGGGGACTATGCTGCTGGACATTAAGGGGGGCTCTGCTGCTGGACATTAAGGGGGGCTCTGCTGCTGGATGCTAATGGGGGCTTTGTTACTGGACAGGGGGGCTCTGGTGCTGGTTGCTAAGGGGCACTGCTGCTGGACGTAAAAGGGGGCTCAGCTACTGGACAGGGGGGTTCTGCTGCTGGATGTTAAGGGGGGCTTTGTTACTGTACAGGATGGCTCTATTGATGGACCCTAAGGTGGTCTCTGGTACTGGACAGGGGGACTACGCTGTTGGACGCAGGGGTAAGCACCAGTTGTAAGTACTTAGTTTATTATTTTTTAGGGGGACTTTGCTATCGGACTGGGGACTATGGTGCTGGAAATTAAGGGGGTTCTTCTGAGGACTTTATGGGGGCTCTGCTGATGGACATTTCATTAAAGAGTAGTTGCTGAATTTTCCAGTCTAGGCTTATACTCAAGTCATTGGGGCAGATTTACTTACCCGGTCCGTTCGCGATCCAGCGGCGCGTTCTCTGCGGTGGATTCGGGTCCGGCCGGGATTCATCAAGGCAGTTCCTCCGCCGTCCACCAGGTGGCGCTGCTGCGCTGAAAAGCATCTAAACGCACTGGAATTCACCGAGCTGGACCAAGTGAAGGTAAGCGCGTCCCAAACGTCACTTTTATTGTTTTAAATGCGGCGGTTTTTCCGAATCCGTCGGGTTTTCACTCGGCCACAGCCCCCGATTTCCGTTGCGTGCATGCCAGTGCCGATGCGCCACAATCCGATTGCATGCGCCAAAATCTCGGGGCAATACAGGGAAAATCGGCGCAAATCGGAAATATTCGGGTAACAAGTCGGGAAAACGCGAATCGGGCCCTTAGTACATGACCCCCATTAAGTTTTACCAGCTTATACTTGGGTCGGCTTATACTTGAGTATATACGGTAGTTAGCCTACAGAACCTCATATCTTGTACTGCCTGTAATTCTTTTTTGTAGGCCAGATATAAATCTGAGAGTGTAATAATGGCGGGCTTATGAATGTGGGACAAGTATCACAGGATGAAGCCAGGATGAGCCACGGAATCGTCTGTCATCACCTTCCTCGGTGCATGTTAGAGCCGCATCAAGGATCATTATCTGATTATTGCTTGTTTTAAGCCCAAAACCCCGTAATTTGTTGCCTCTCCCGCACATAATCACCACTAATGTTGTCATTGTCACCCCTGCAGGCCATTGTGACACATCTCTTCCCACTGCAGGAGACTCGCAGAGTGAATTCTTGCTCTAATTGCTTTCTGTTTTTCCTGTAGTTTTACAAGCAGCGGATGAGTCACCGGGATGTATCATGAGGGCAGAGGTTGGCAGGATGGCGCTGATCATTAGGAAGCCGTGCCATGTGGAGATGTCTTAATTGGGCTCAAATGTAAAACATTTCTTGCATGTCATAGACTAAATGAAATGAAACATGTTCTCATTCAATGAACATTCGACATTCCCCTTAGAAAAATGAATCCCTTTTCAAATACGACTAAGAAAGGTAATAGTATATTTTAGTATAACATGTACATAGGTCATGTGTTCATCTGTATAAAACTAAAAACTGTAAAAATACTGAAAATGCAATAAATTATGAACATGCACAACGAGCTACAGAGAATAAAAGGGTTTCCCCATCGTAAAGGGATTGACCACTTTACCTAATTTTTTTTAGTGTGTGTGGGGGCAGGATATTAGTTAATTTACCAATATACATCTACAGAAATTCCTGTCCCTAAAATGGTCGCAGTCAGATCATGTGATCTCTATGTGTACATGAGCAATCGCCCTGCCAGGACCTTATGATAGTATTCATGAATATAAGATCAAGGTCCTGGCAGGGTGATTGTTCATGGACAGATAGAGATCACATGACCCTTCATCTGCAGCCATTTTATGGACAGGAATGTCTGACTGATGAGGTAAAAGACGGGAGGCTTCACTTTACATATCAAGAGAGTGTAGAGGAACTAGTAATAGATGTATATTGGTACATTACCTAATATCCTGCCCCCCACACTTTCACACAGTACAAAAAAAATTGTGGTAAAGTGGCCAATCCCTTTAAGTGGCCAACCTCTATTCATGCCATACCCACATAGCTGCGGGTCATACTTATGGGACACACACCTCGGGAACGAAGGTCCACTGTCCTGCTCCTGCCACCGCGGTGATTGGAGAGAGTTCCATGGATGTACGACCACTCTCCAATCAGCTGTATGGGAGCTCCGATTTTATGGTCCTAGCTCCTGTCACAGCTTCCATAGCATTGAATGTAGAATGGCCATACATGCATTGGACATGTATGTGGACAGGAAGAGGACCGTCATCCGTCATCTAGAACATCTACTCTAAAAAGCTTCTGATAAATTTCCCTCATAGCTTAGATAATGTTCTTTAAAGCCATGGTATGTTATGAGGTATAGAGTAGGGCTGTCCTACCAGGGTTTGGGAAGACGCTTTGGTGGCCTCTTAAGGTCCATCACAAAAAAACTCCATTTTGGGCTGGAAAAGGGTCCTATGTTGTTATTTTCTCTACAATGCTGAAACCCAATCCGATTCCACCTGAGTAAACCAAGATATGGGATTATCTTTGCAGGTGCCCTGCTATGATTACCATATGTATGTACCCAATGCATATATGTATCTATAAATAGAAATGCATCCATTTATCCGCAGCCATGTAGATAATTGAATCTTGGCATTTCCGGAAGCCATTACCGTACTTACTCTCTCTTCCCTGATACCTTTTTAATTGATGTACAAGATAAGAAAATGATGTCTAAAGCTTAAGATTTCATTTCTTCTCTCTGATATCATCATCAACAGATTGTGGCCCCGGCGGCTCCAATGATCACTGAATCCTACATTTTACCGTGGATGAGTTCATTTAGCATGAGACGAAAAGAGAAGAGTTCATCAAAAAATGTTCCGAGAACTCAGTAGAGCAGATGGTTCCACGTGCATCGGGGATGTGTTTGTCCTGCCTAATGAATTCCCATCACAATGCTCTCCGCTTCTTCTAGGAAAAGATCTCAGGAAAGAAATCTGCATCATAAGTAGCGGAATGTATTGAGATGAGAACAATGACAAATTAGACTGCTTAAATATATCCCAGTGTATATTGTGCCATCTGCTCAACCTCAGCCTATTTTCACTTCAAAGACCTTTGGCGCTCATATTACTTTTGGCTACCTTACATTTAGATTTCTTCCATCCAAAGAACATAAAGTCGTTTCTAAAGTTATAGCATGTTCCATAAGAAAAAATGATACTTTTGTGATTTTTTTTTTAATTTAAAGGGAATTGGTTAGTAGTTTTTAAAATATAACTGCAGACAGCAGTGTGAGACCTCACATTGATTTGCTCTTAGCTCTCTGCATTGTGCTCCACCTTCCCTCCCAAATATGTAGAAGCTGTCATAGGATTTTGGTTATTTATTAAAGCAGTCACTCACAGGTGATATGCGATTGTCAAAGGGGCTGGCCACCTTTAGCATAAAACTAAAACTGGGCAATAGAATGTACTAATAAATAATTCTCCCTACCAGTCCCAATAGCAGGTCCTAAACCATCCCTGCTTGTTTCCCCAGCTCTCCGCAGAGTCCCTGAGTGGGAGGGTTCAGCCGGCACCATCTTTGTGCATCGCTACCTTCATCACTGGTCATGCAAATCACAGCCCACTGCCTTCATCGAACGTCCTCCTGACAGAGAAGATAGAGGGGCATGCATGACAAACGGGAGGAGCATCACATGTTCCTCCAGCGGGACATGAAAGGTGGGCAGGAAGACAAAGAAGATGGACCAAGGACCGCCAGACTAGACAGAAGGATTGAGACAACACTGGAGAGGTCGTAGGTAAGATTGGCAAATGTTTGTTAGCCTTCCCTCTGGCCATAATTAATTTTATATTAAAGTGGCAAAACCCTTTAAGAGCAGTCTGTGTAATAGAGGGATTGGGCCATAGGTAGATTGATAAGAATTTTTGTCCCTACTGTACCCTCTAAAGGTTAATGTTCCAGAATGTTCCTAAAATTACATCAGTACCTACAAAACAACACTATGGGAACCAAAAAATAAACAATGACAATACACACAATAAAAAAAACACAATATTAACTTATTAAATGTTGAAACCCTATTGGGGCCTAAAAATATGGCAATGTTGGTGGTCATGGTTCACAATTTAAACAATGTATATCAATCACAACTATAAATCAATACCAAGTAATGTGCAGAATGTCCCCCGGTAACAGGACCTACATATCACAGCCCATAACAACAACTAGAGAGGAATTATACCTTCTATTGAAATAATCATGGTTCCATTGGAACTAAATCCATACTGACCCAAAAGAGATGTATGTAAAAAAAAAAAGACCACGGAAAGACAATACCACCACCACAGCACCCCGACTTGTGTTTCACTGCTTTCCTCAATGGGTTTGCTTTGGGTTAATATGTATCCAATCAGATGGTAATTCATATGGGGTCTACCAATGGAAGTATACTATATAGGCAATGTCATCCAAAAGACAAAAGTTTTAGCCAAATTGCATGGCATGGCTACCCAGTGTTATAAAAAATAGTGCATGGTGTCCGCTGATCCCATCACATCCCAAGAATATTCATTTATCATCATCTGATCACAACACATTGGCAATCGGTACATTTACCATGTAGAATCCCGGTAAATAAAGGGAACCTGTCATCAGAAATTGGCCTTATAAACCACTACCGGTATGTTATCAAGCAGTTGAACAGTTTCTAGATGATGTTTCTTTCATGGCCCACAGGATTAAACACTGGACATAACCGTTATTATATTTTGATAGATTGGACATCTTGGGACACAGCGATACCTAACATGTTTATGATTTTTACTGTTTATTTATATTTATATCAGTTCTTGGGAAAGGGGGGTGATATGTGTTTTTATAACTTTTTTAATTTTTTTTTTACTATAAAAATACTTTAACAATTGATTGTTTGATTGATCCTAAAAAATTGACCCAGGGCCGTAACTAGGAGAGGCAGGGCCCCCTAGCAGGCTACTATATGGGGCCCCCCTTCCCACTTAAAAAATATACATATTAGTATACTCACACATGCGAGTTACAATCACATATAAATACACTCATGTGCATGTACACACACATACAGTGCCACATGCAACACACTCACATACAGTGTATACAGACACCATATACACATCACAGATACTGCATATATACACCACAGTATATGTTATATACATATTATGCTAGACAATGTGCAGTACAATATAGATATAATGGTGCACATCCTCCATTCTTTATTGTGTCAGGTTGGATGACGGGGCCCCCTGACACTGCGGGCCCCATAGCGGCTGCTATGGCTGCTACCATTGTAGTTACACCCCTGGATTGACCCATTTTGAAGATGGCAGGTTGACATGAATCAGCATTAGCAAGAAGCCTAACTTTACTCCTGGTATGGGGTTCACTCTCCTTCATACTGCCCCCTATAATATAGCTGCCATCATTATAGTTTTTTAAAGATTAGAAAAATTTGGTCCCTTTCCTCCAAAAATCTTGTCTACTGTCAATGCCGATTATATTGCATGGAGGCTTCTATAAAGTCATGCAATTAGCCTGTTATTATAATTTCCTGTTGCATTCATGTATGTATTAGACATATGAGAACAAACCTCTAGATCCTGACCTTTTACCGAGATTAGAAAGAAAAAGGTCACTCGTCAGATCTAAGGTATAGATACCAGCCGTATTCTATAGGGTGGCCTTTTACCTTGCGGTTTAAGGTCATCCCACCACAGTTCATATTTCTTGTATCTTTTAATTTTATTACAGGATAATTTCTTTCCAGAAGACAAAGATGAAGAAGGGCTTAGAAGCACATGGGTTATTCTTAGTTACAGTGTCAATTAACTTAGGATTAGATATAACAGGAATGCAAAGATGAGGATTAGTGGTGAAGGCATGAAATGAGGCATAATACAAAGTTGCATATGAAATAAAATATTGTTGCTCCCTTATGTTCAGTTCTGAATAAATTTATTGGAATTTTTGAAATGATGATTCTTGATTACCAAGTATGTTTGTTACAGCATTCTACATCTATATATATATATATATATATATATATATACCTGTCTCTATCAGTCCTAGTGTATACAATTTTGATTGTCCCAGGATCCAACCGTAAAACTTCTGACTATGGTCAGGCAGATTCTTCTCATGAATAGCTTCTGTAGTCTGCTCTCTGCCTCCTGCCCCTCCACCCTGTGTTACAAGACAAGCTCACACACAGACACTCACAAACACTTCCTGCTGGCAAGTAGCAAGCAGAGTTTACTTTGCAAGCTACAGATAAGATAAGGTCTTTATCCAGGGGAGGGAGGCACTCTGTGTGTGTTATAGCTGAGATGTAGCAGAGCTGAAGTTGATCATTGTGTGATATATCCAACTCATGGATCTCTCATCTTTCTTTTTCTATGTGTCAAATACATGTGTAGATAAACGCTGGTCCCTGATAATCTAAGCACATTGTCAGTATACAGCATCACATAGCACAGAGGGATCATAAAGTGTCTGCTTAGAGAGTCCCAACCCACACTCTGAAATCTTACACTGACCATCAATGAGTGATAGAAGTTAAAACAGCAATAAAACTCAGTAAAATTGTAAAATAAATTGATCTTTATTGTGTAAACTGCACTAGGGGATTGAAATTTGAGAACTTTCTTTCATGGGCAAACCCCTTTAAAGGAAGTCTACTATCAAAATAAATTTAGGGAACTATGGTCACTTACTCATAGATCCAGTAACTGTGGTAATCTTCTTTTATTTGTTATCCATCATGATAAAATCAACTTTTAATATCATACTAATGAGCCAAAAAGGCTATGGACATATTACAGAAGCTCTATGTTCTCTGGCTTCACAGGCTGTTGTTACACTGTAGCAGCAGGTCTTAGTCTCACACTCCCCAGGTCCCTTAGAATGTAACAGTCTCTGAATCTGCATCCCGGAGGGGCTCTGATAACAATCCCAAAACCTTTCTGGCTTTTTAGTACAATTTTAAAAGTTGAGAGTTTAGAAGGAAGTGTGTAACACATATAAGAAGATGACCACAGTCACAGTGCCTGGATCTATGAGTAAGTGCCCCTGGTTTATCATGCTGGATTTTGATGGTAGATTTCCTTTAAAGAGAACCTGACACCAGAGCGCTCATTTTTTAAAGGTGACGGGTTCCAATAGAGACAGAAAACTCCGTATCACACATGTTTTTACATCATCTCTAAACTACTTTGTTTTAGTAATATCCGATTACTAAAATTTACCTGTTTCCTTTCCCGCTTGCACATGAAAGTCCTGGTGGCTGTGCCTTTCATATTGCAATGGGTGCCTGCTATGAATCTACACTGAGTTCATCCCTCTGCTCATTAGTATTCACCCCAAACCCCTCCCACATCCTCCCTCTATTACCCCTCCTACCTATGACGTAGACTCACCACGCAAGCAAACCTCGAGCTTGTGCAGTGAGCCAAGTAATTCTTATATGTGCGTCAAGCATGCGTCGCTTTGTATTCTATATCTAACTACTGCCTGTCTGATTAAGAGCTAAAGAGAAGCTATTGAGTGCAGAACATATGAAAGCGGGCTGGGGGTGTGAATAGTGTGACAGGACTACACTGAATAGAATTTCAGGTTCCATATTTTACCATCCACTTCCGCTTTAAATGTACGACTAACATGATTTTATAGACAATCATCTTAGCTATCTCTTACATAAATTTGACTTTTAACATATGCCGATTCTTGTAAATTATCTCAAATCTTACTGCTTCAAAGCTAAAAATCTAAATTTTCATTTTTTATTATTTTGTTAAAATATTATAAATCCCCCTTTTGGATTTAAAAATAACCTGCGTTCTTCTGGCCATCCCCTCGATGACTATACCTGTGATGAAATCGAATATTTGGTATCTTCTTTACGTTTCTAATGTTGGATCACATTTGGTTGACTAACTTGGGTATAAATGAAGTTTTTTCTTCAATACTACCCACATGTGTTCGATTGGGTTTAGGTGTGGGGACTGTGGGGAAACTCTATGTTGTCCTTTTTACACCCTTAGCACTTGAGTATACTCTTCTTGTAGGATACTTACATGTTACTCAGCAATAAGAGCGCCATCTATCTTGGCCATGTATCCAAAGCTTGTCTGATAAACAACCCCATATCATCAGGCTTCCTTGACACCGACCTGGACAGTTCTATAAGTTTCTAGATGCATTACCCACTTTTCTCTTGATTCTTCGTTTGCACCCATCAGAGCCCAAACTATTGACTTTCATTGCATCGCTCCAAACACCCGTTTCTAATCTTCTGCTGTCCACTTTTCGTACTTTTTTGCACACTTGAGCCAAGGCTTCACATTACGAGATTGCAGTCAAGGCTTTTTCATCTTTTTTGGGCCACCATTCCAGACTAGTGTAAGGTATTTCACGCAGGGCTTGCATTGACATTTCTTATTTCACTATTATGAAGCATATGAACCACCTCCACCGGCGTGTCACATTAGAACTGATAGACCTTGCGATTGGCCTACGTGTTCACTCTGCCTGGACAGAAATATTTTGGCTTTGGAAACAATAGTCTGACTTAATTCCATAATTTTACTACTATAGCACTGGCATGATGCAGTTTGCCGGTTTTCCTGGACAAGAGACCACTATCGATGAGCTTGATGATGCTGTTTATCTTCTCTTTGGAAATTTTCTTCATGGGTGAATGAAGTAATGAATGTGAGATCAGGTTGTACTTTGTAGTTACATGCCAAGAATCTGCAGAACTAGAGATGAGCGAGTATACTCGTCCGAGTTTGATGCTCGTTCGAGTATTAGGGTACTCAAAACGGCTCGGACGAGTATTTCGCCTGCTCGATAACGAACTTTCACTTAACGAAACACAGTGAAGAAAAGTGAAGAATACAGTGAAAGCAGTGAACACAGGATCATTTAAGTGAAGAACACAGTGAAGAACACATTGCAGATGTTTCCGTACATCTGCTAACTTATCAGAAGACACGGGTGCTGAACGGTGTTCTTCACAATAGTATGTGAAGAACATTATGTGTGAAGAATTGCAAGTCCAATTTATGTATGAGATAGCCAAGATGATTGTCTATAAAATGAGGTAGTCTCACGTTCAAAGCTGTAGTGGACGGCGAGATATAGTGTATTTATTACTTTCCAACCTACATTATCTTCACCAATCGGTAAGTTCTGATTTATAGGTTTTCATTGATAAAATGGATCCACACATTGGGAGAGATTTTCAAGGCTTGTACACCACTTTGCTGGAATGCAAACCTTGAAATAATCACAATTCTTGGCACACCGACAGGAATTACGAATATTTTGCCCCTTATATCACATCACATCCACACCAAGTTGACGTAAAGGGCACAAAAGTGACCATACAAGGCAGTATGTTCCTGGCCGGGTACAGGTTATAGCACAAGAATTGTCCGGCAGAGTTGCCAGCCGCTGGAGCCTCTCGATATATACGGTGTGTGTGATCTCTCCCGCTGCTTCTATAATACTCTGTACCAAAGATGGTGCAATATCAATATCAATGCAATGTCCAAGTCTTTGATAACAATATTTCTTATTTCCTCAATTTTTAAATGAAGTCTACCGTATATACTCAAGTATAAACCGACCCACGTATAAGCCGAGGCCCCTAATTTTACCACAAAAACCTGGTAAAACCTATATTTTTTTTACTCAGGTATAAGCCAGAGTTTGGGTTTTCATCACATTTTCTGTGCTGAAAAACTAGGCTTATACTCGAGTATATATGGTATGTTCTTTAAAATCTACAACAACTTTCCAAAAACATCAATAAAACACTAAATAGAAGATTTTTTTTCAGAGATTTGTACATAAGTCTTGCAAAAATAATTCTGGTTTTGAATAAATTAAGTCTCTTTAGATACTAATTACTTGAAGTCACTATATAGGTCACACATAACCTTAGGGTAGAACCACAATTGAAGTGACAACAGGAATGGCACATCTACCAACATTTCTAATTAATTCTCTAATTTGATCATGGCGTGGAACTACATTAAATTAATAATTTACAGAAAAGCAGCATTTTATTTTCTTTTTGGAACATAAAATGTTTTTTCCGAAGCGAATATAAATTCACATGAGTTATTGCTGTTATTATAGGATCTGAAACTGATTTAACACTTCAAAATGTTTTATGGCAGCCCGGTGGATGTTAAGGGCTCATTTGCTTGGTAAATGCTTAGATAAGCAGTTTTCAAATAAGTCTTTATAAAAAATGTCTTATCAATTGCTCCTTCACCTAGATGGCCGCCCTGCTGAATGTAGCCGAGATCTGATGGTCCCTGCCCCTGGCTCGGTTACCCCCCTCAGCTGCCTTGGATAGGGCCTAACATTGCGTCGTGGGAAAACCCCTTTAAGGCAAGTTGAACTGTATTTTTTTTAATCCAAAACAAAAAATATGAATATTATTTTATATTTCAAATTCCTTTTGCCTAAAAGAAAAAGGTTCCAAAAAAAGGTTCCAATCTTTGACTAAGAACATGTTCACATATAGTTGACACTAGTCTTTTTATTCAATCAGCTTATGGTGTTGATTGCATATCTAAAACTTGACCAAAGATATTTTAAGAATTTTTTTAAAGTTTTTGAATTTTTCAGTCATCATAACTAGATGAGGGTTTGCTTTTTTCATTGATTTTCTAAAAACCAAGGCATAAGAAGCTAAAAGAATAGCGGATCCTCCTAAAGGGGGCACACACCAATATCTCAGCATGCTTGGTTTACAATCCTTCATCCTGGTGGTGCCCCTTTAACACTTCAGAATTGCCAATTGTTGTTTCCCAGCCACATTTTGCTGCATAATTATATAGAAATAAGAACAATTAAAAAGAACAGCATTAAAAAGTCAGTTCCCCGCCTTAATTTACCACCTAGCACTGTGCCTTCACCAACAATCGTTATCAGTTACAGCTATGACATTTCAAAGTGATATTTAAGACTGGTTACACATTTCTAAAGGTCTTATGGAAAAGAAAGATGTCAGATTTATGCCGCCAGATGTGATTTTGTGCCTATAGACATTTCATAACAAACAATAAATTCTTGTACAAAGGTGAGAGGAGGATGTTAAAGTTTGCAGGTCTTCAAACATGAGAACAGATAATGAAGTCAATTTTAGTGAAGCTTTAAAGTTTTGAATTACTATTGACACATTAATAGGAAGTTTAGTTTAAAGGGTTTGTCCATAATAAAAAAAAATTCTAAAAAGCATTGGAAAGTTTTTAAAAAAAAACTGCTGCTCCAGCACTGCCTCTGATGGACACTGGTCACATGGACATAGGTCCAGCATCAGGACAGTCCCATGGTCCTTGACACCATGAGTTGGGATGATTTAGTGGCTTCAGTGGCACCTTGAATATCAGTTAATCTACACCACAAGTGACTTGTTTTGGCATCTCTGAGGATGCATGACATTGTGCAACCTATTATTGGCCTGCCATACCTGAAGACCGTGCCAGGTAGGGTTTTTTTTTTTTGTTATTCAGCTAACAGCCCCCAGGAATTTTAAAAAGGACTTTTTAACACCTCCATCAACACCCAACTGTTTCCACAGATCCTGCTCTACTGATTCTTTTTTTAACACACATTTTTTAAACAAAATTATACAGTAGAGTGAGTACAGTGAGGGGGTAACCGGATCGCCCCGGTGCAAATAACAAAGCAGTAATACAAATCTCAAGTGGAAGGGGAAGAAATGGGGGCAGGAAGAGGTGAAGGATGGAAAGGGTAGGAGAAGAGAGTACATATCAGAGGAGGGGGTAACAGTAGCAATAACCACAATATTAACAGTTAACAATAACCATAGCAGTAACATGCTCCCTGTGTAATAAAGTGTAATATGGTGACTGTCAAGATGTCAAGACGTGGAATGTCAACAATTTGTCCTCTTTGTTTAGATCATCCAGATCTAAGGATATGAGAGCTACCTAAGGACCCCATGGAGGAGGGAACAGGAGGATTTTTTTCAGAAACAAACAATATTCACACAATTCCCCCACACGTGTAAAAGAGTGCCGCTCTCTCTATTCCATCTCCAGCATTTTGGAAAGACGAAATTGGTCCAGAAATCACCTGTACAATAGTTTCCTGTATATCTCGTTAAGTGGTTGATGCAGTGAGATGATTTAGAGCTCATGAGGAACACTTCTTGCCACCGTTGAGGTGAGAATTGGCTTTTTAGTTCCTCTTCCCATCTAGAGACAAAGCAAATGGGTCCGTCTGTCTCGGACAGTATGAGAGCACCGTAGATCACGGAAAAACCTTTACGCTTTTTAAGATGGTTGTAGTAAAAGGATTCTATGGGAGTTGGCGGATGGGTTGCACCCACGTCATGCCCTGAGGAGAAATGTCTGATCTGAATGTATTTGAAGAATTATTTATTTGAAATATATCCTTGATGAAGATCACCCATAGTCAGTAAACCCACACGTATCCAAGAAGAAAAGTCTGAGTCAAGAATAATGTGTTGGACGGTATTAAGAGGAACATCTCCATATCTGAGGGGGAGTAATTAAGGGTATTGTAACAAACCTCACCACAAGGATATGGTTGACCTAAGTGTAGGGAGATTAGTAGGACATGGGGACTTGTCCACCCTAGCCTTCCACAACCAGTCCTTGGGACGCATGTTATGAAAGGTAGAAGACTCAATTTGTACCCATAGCTTGGACGTGTTCCCCTGCCCTGCTCTACTGATTCTTGATAGTTGGATCTTGATAGAGTATCTTGTTATTGAACTATGGATCTACTATGAAATGGGAGGTTCCAGGTTGTCTCTCAGCTGTCAGATGGGTGTTCCTTGGCAATTGTTGATTGCTTTGGATGCCAATTTGACAGTAGAAAACCAAAAATGGTTACACCGATGACAAGAATGAACTCCCCTTACCCTTGTCTGACGAATGTTGTAAAGAGGTGGCAGCACATGTGTGGCTTTCTCCATTAAGTCCAATGGAACTTCCTTTGAGTTAATAGACGGGTCATCCATGTGCACCCATCATTCTGTTTACCACAACCTCGAACATTCCGGGTTGAAGAACTCACTTCATTTTGAAACTGTTGGCACCCTGCAGTGACTGAGATGAGTGGATCTTTTTAGTACAGCAAAATGAATCTAAATCTCAGAGAACATGAAGCTCTGACCCTCGGGATGGGGAAACCACATGATTGGAGTCTAACAATCATTGCAAGATAGTGAAAAGATCCAACTTTCTGGTCCCTGGGAACCGATCAATTATCTTTAAACAGGGAAGGTTGAAATACAAAGTACATCATGTAGATGTAGGATTAAGAAATTGCTCAATAACCAATCCTGGTCGAAACTTTGTTGTGATTGATCTAGCACAGACTATGATACAGTGTTCTGGCATAATTAACGTTTCATGACCTTTACAAATTTGAGACACACTTGTGTACATTTAAAAAAAATAACATGAGGAAAACATTAAAAAATGAATGGCATAAGAGATACTATTTGAAACTAAATTCTATATTCAAATAAATTTGTAAAGAAGTCTGAACAAGTAAGCGATTCTCTCTGATGTCCTTCCTTTCCATCATGTTGATGCATTCCTCAGCAAGGTATTAACTAAATCAGTAAAAAACACAGCCGCCGACGGAAGGATATTTGGCTGCATACATCAAGTATGGTAATAATGTGAGAGAGGAAATGCAGAACCTGGCCGGCATGAAGAAAGCCACTGCTAACATCAATGAGGTTCTCCACCACAAGGTACGTCTACGTCCAGTGACTGGTCTGATCACTGCTGTGCAGACTCCGTACATCCAGCATCATGTCAGATAATTGGGAGGCATAAATATATAAAAGCAATGTATCAGACAAGACGGACATAAATAAAAAAAATACACTGACATAAACAAGACCCAATGGAGCTTATTATATGGAAATGTGGAGACATAACCAGGCACAGGCCCAAGTAAGAGAATAAAATAAATACGGGCTCCTAAAACATAATGATTATGGGCTCATTACACAACAACGTTCCTATAGTCACAAAATCTTTGATCCAAGCTCAACTTCTTAGGTGGACTAGTAATTAGATTCCAGATAAATGAGTTTAATGATTCCCAGGGCAGGGCAGAGGTGAAATCCTGGATCGTGCTAGACTTGTCCTGGATTTTATTGATTTGTTATAATTCTTAATTTTATACTACTTTTGTAAGTTTATAATAAAATATTTTATTTTGATATTTGAGGTGATCTACAATATATATATCATATATACTGGTGTATAAGCTAAGTTTTTCAGCACGATTCTATAAAAAAAATAAACTTGTATACTCACCCTCCGGTGGCCCAAAGCTCCACGCCGCTCCTCTTCTTTCTTCCCTGTGGTTCCTCTGTCAGTCTTTTTTAACAGCCGGCATGGACGTGGCCATGTTATCTTCTGGCCGGCCGGCGCATACTATGACGTCAGCAGCGGCCGCATCATAGTATGTGGAGGGTGAGTATATAAGTTTATTTTTTTAAGTGCTGGGGGGGGGCTGGCTGTATACTACATGGGGGCTGGCTGTATACTACATGGGGGCAGACTGGCTATATACTACTGGGAGCTGGCTGGCTATATAGTACTGGCGGGGTTGTGACCAATGCATTTCCCACCCTCGGCTTATACTCGAGTCAATAGTTTTTCAATTAGGGGTCTCGGCTTATACTCAGGTCGGCTTATACTCGAGTATATACAGTACTTTAAACTGTTACATCCGTAGGAAGCATTGGAGTCATCTGTAAATGTACATGGATCTGCAGACAATCGCTAGGAGTTTCCTTGGCATGAATACAGACATAACTTTTTTTTCCACTATTTTCTATCTTCAATACGGAGGGGAATTATTGAGCTCATTCATCTGGAATCTTATTATCAGTCCACCTAAGGAATTGGCTTCAGAATAAAAAATTTTGCCGATGTGCTTGAAGTTTAAGAATTTTCTTGGGACTTTCCTTACTTGACTGCTCCTCTGACTTGGTGATATGTATACCAGCTGTTGGTTTTTATATTGTTTTATGCTAAATGTGTGTATAGTATATGTAAATGATGAAGTGATGAAATGTAACACAGAAAATGGCATTGTAGAAGTACACTGGACCTTCTTTGGATTTCAGAACTTTACCAATTCATTGAAGAATACACAAGTATCAAGCGCAGACATAAGAGGGATATATAAAATGCTTTCACCACCAGTTTTCTGGCAGAGAGGGCACATAAATATCCTCATCCTAACCAATTTCCCTGCTTCTCTGACTCGCATGCAACTTTGGGTGTGTTGGGGCAGGGAGCAGGGGTGTTTAGGGGCGTAAACCCCCAACCCACCAAATTTACTAAAGTCCCACTGGAAAACTGGGAGACTAAGCTAAGACAGAACTCTCAACCTGGCGGTGATTGCACCCATATCTAGTAACAGGCAGGAGCATCTTAGTAGATATGGACACCAGTGAGGGGAATTTTGAGACTGGCATTTCTAATGCCGGTCTTAATGAATCCCTGCCTCCCCTCCCCCTCCCCCCCAAGGGATTCAGGTTGTGCTGACAGAACTTTTCCAGACAATTACATCACATCTACCAGCCTTAGCTGCCAGTAAGATTTCATCAATTCTAATGTTCCTATTAGTATAAAGAAATCTTAATTGATGGATAATTTTCCTTATCCTATTATTCTTGTAACATCTTGGGCATTATTGCAATAGGAAAACAAGATTTAATTTAATTAATTTTTGAAATGCTGGATGCAGCTCCCCTATGTTCAAATTTCTTTAGATCAGTTGTCCCCAACCTTTTTTTGTATCCGAGGATTTATTTTTTGCAGGGACTGGGTCGAGTAACCCCCTTACCATGGTCCCTTGGAAAAATAATTGGTAGTCCCGCCTAAACCCCATTACTAACCTTAACCCATATAATGTGCCATTTCCAGCTACACTTAGTCTAAAATGCCCCCTTTCCTGCAGCTACCCCTTTTCTGTAGCCCTGTCCTGATAGTGCTGCTTCTTCTTTTAAATAAATGTCCACAGCAGAGCTTCCCCCTCCCCTATTAATGAAATGTCCA